>JAPQWV010005040.1:0-23456 GCA_027422505.1 Craterostigma plantagineum | reverse complement strand
CTAGCATTGGTTTCATTAGAATGAATGCAATACTGTTTAACATAGCTTAATTAAATTTATCTGATAGATTAATCGCCATATGGATTTTTTATCGATTCTTGTGTGTGCCTTTTGTTTTGTTGTTCAGGTGTGTGTGGCTGATGAAGCATCAGTCCTGTTGCTTTATTCACTGGTTCATGGAAATTCTGACTTTTTGGAATATGTTTTGGTGCGAACAGACCTCGATACACTGGTATATTGAATATCTTTTGCAGTTACATTGATTCTTATGGGAGGGTTATTTTTTGTTTGTTGGCCAATGTCTAACTCTTGTCATATTCATAGTTCATTCTTGAAACACAGTGGATTTTTGTGACTGACAGTTGATGCCAATGTTGGAAACTTTGTACAATGCTCCAAGAAGGACATCGAATCATATTTACATGGTGCTTGTCATATTTCTGATACTAAGTCAGGATTCTTCTTTCAATGCCAGCATTCACAAACTGGTAAGCAAGTTTTGATTACCGTTCTACTTTTCAACAAATCTCAATTAAATCTCTTCGTTACAGATACTTCCGGATGTTTCATGGTATCAAGAGCGTCTTATGCATCAAACTTCTCTCGGTTCTCTTATAGTGATAATCTTGATTAAGATCATCAAATACAATCTCTGCAAGCTAAAAGTAAGATCACGGAAATCTCTTTATTATGCTTTGATTTTTCATAGAAAATTTCATCCTTTCATCTCAAATTTGACTGGAGAGTATCTCCAATTTGACGTTGGATTTGATAATGATTAAGTAATACTCATAACATAAGTTCATATGCCTATCTTTAAGTCGCCTACTGATCTGATACTATTTACTGCTCAGGATATCTATCTACACACCAACTGTTTGGCAACTTTGGCAAATATGGCACCTCATGCTCACCGGCTGAGTGCATATGCATCACAGCGGCTGGTTAGCCTTTTCGACATGCTTTCTCGCAAGTATGTCCGTGATATTACATTATCCCCCTCCATATTTATTAATTTAATTTGTTAAAGATCTTGTTAATTTTGACTCATGCTTGTTCTTTGATGGATTTCGTTCTTTATCTTCAGGTACAATAAACTAGCAGAGATAAGAAATGGCAAAATGCAAATGGGAGATGGTGATGGACCAGACAGTCTTCAAGACGATTCTGTACTGATTTCATTGTTCTTTAGAACTGCTATATACTATCTAGTGGAGTGATTTATTCTCTCTTGGGGTGATTTATTCTCTCTTTTGTGCAGCAGCTAGTTGAACTGAACATATATACCGACCTCTTTAGGGTTGTGCTGGAAATAATAAATGCAATCCTAACTTATGCATTGCCGCATAATCCAGAGGTATGATGGAAGTGCTTTAAAACAAGGCAAGAGGTGATAGGCTTATTTTGTTCCATTGCTAATTGTGGTTGTGATGCCTCAGGTCGTTTACGCGATTATGCATAGGCAGGAGATTTTTTTACCTTTTAGAAGCCATCCACGTTTCAATGAGCTATTTGACAACATATATACTGTATGTATTCAATATATGAATATTTGCCATCTCACTTTTTTTAAGAAATATTCCGACATGTCAAATTTACTATTAATTTTTCTTGATGTCAGGTGTTGGACTTCTTTAACCGAAGAGTGGATGCTGAGAACTCGATTGGGGAATTGTCGGTGGAGAAAGTGCTTGAAGTCATAATCAACACCTGCCGTTCTTGGAGAGGTGAAGGCATAGAGGTAGAATAGAAAGATGCTCATAAATTCTTCAACTCCAATCTTGCCTCTGTTTTCCCTCATCATGTAAACCCTTTTCTCTGTTTTACGATAGATGTATTCTCAACTTCGCTTCACCTACGAACAAGAGAGTAATCCCGAGGAGTTCTTCATTCCATATGTTTGGCAGCTGATCTTATCTCGCAGGTATGCACAACTTACAATTTGCGAATCTATTTGTTCGCATTTTGAGAATTGTTTCGTGACACGTCGCATTTTTTATGCAGTAATTTTACTTTCAATCCGAGCAGCATAAACTTATTTCCAGTACCTTTAGAAGTAAGTTTTCATCACTCATTCCCTTATTAGCAGTGAATGTATCTTCGAAAACTCACCATATTTGCTACATAAAAACCGAAATTCCCTATAATCAACGTATTGACGATGGTACGAACTCAGGCCATTGAAGATGAAGACGAATCGGAGATGGCAGATTTTGAAAAGCTTGAAAATGGTGAAGCGAAAGAGCATGCACTCGACGACGAGAGCCTTGTATAGAAGAAGATGAACATAAACAGAACACAAAGGTATTGTATGAACAGGGGGGCAGTTGATATATTCTTTATTCGTTTCTTCCCTTATATATATATTTATAGAGAGAGAGGTCCGTTGTTTTGTTCTATCCTACCTTAGAAAACTGATCGATATAAATCCATATTTTATGATTCTATCGTTGGGACTTACTATCAATTAACGTTATTAGCCAGAATTTAACAGTGCCTATATTTATCGTCTCTTACAAAGGGTATGATTTTCTCTTTTTTTCTTGCTGCTATGCCGTATCACCTTTAGCATTGACCAACATCAAAAAAAGTACTTGGTATTACCACCGACAATTAGCAAAATACCTTACATCTATAATACTGGAAACTAAACTAGTTCATGAGTCATGACTCATTGGCCCAATATATAGAGAATGATTTGTAATTTGGACCTTTTATTTATGAAAGTGATCAATTTCTTGAATTATGAACATGCGTGGACTGAATCACGAATGCCCGCCCGAGATAAATAAATTAAACATGGCATTGATTGTACATATACATGAAGAATCAGAGACTAATTAACCAAGTAACAATAGCTAGTAGACATATCTGTATTTGTAATATATTTTTATTATATCGATATTGAATCTAACTATGTATCCTTTTCAAGGTAGTATAGTATCCTTAATGTCCGTCACACCACATTGCTGTCTTTCCTGTCTGCATTTGCAGGACTGTACTACTGTAATAATATAAAGAAGACAGAAAATTTAGTGATCTGCCCAATGTGAAATGTTTAGCACTAATTTCCTGCATGCATACTGTAAATGCCTAACTCACCATGCCTATCTTCCTGCAAACTGACGATGTTATAACGTTCTTTTTTAATTTAACTAGAGGCTCTATATCGATCACATGATGTTAGAGGACCACTCTAGAATATAGCTAAAAACACTTTAAATAGCTATGTATATTTCGAAAGAAGGATTCTACTCTCTAGGGTTTCTTGGCTTTAAAAAAAAAAACCCATTTCTTTGTCGATGGCCCTTCATTTTCTTAATTGTATGCATCAAGACCACAAACTTCAGAGGTCCGTCGATATGAGTACACAGCTGGCTCCAATAAGATGTGCTTATATTGTTTGATTATTAGCAAGTGCCAAACGAAATGGAAAGAAATGCCCATTGACTCGAAGAAAAATATCCAAAAATGGAATATGGACATTGACGATATTTTTTTAGAATAAAGGATTGTGCTTCACATATTGTTGTTATATATTGCTGGTTTGATATCATTCAGTTGCGTATTTTATGTGAATCGTGCAATTTTCTTTGAAGCCCTGCTGGGAAAATATGGTCCCCTTTTGCATCAAGCATATTGTATTTATATTTTAATAACCTTTTAGTCCATATAAGATTCCTTTTTGCATATGCCATACAAAAGAAGTTGGAACGAATTTTTTTATAACGATGAACTCAATTAGTTAAATCCAAATTTAATAGAATACACTTATCAACCTCACCTCGAAATAAACATATGCTTACACAAAGACACGAATTCCTATTAGATCGGAAAGAAAATGCTAGTTGTGCATGACGCATATTTATACGTTTATAACAATTAGAAATTCAAAGTTATTATTTCGCTTTTTTGATGTATGTCTAGTAGAGAAAATAAAAGGTCGCCCTTTTTCCCAACCCTAAAGTTCATAAATTCCCTCCACAGGATAATTTCTTGCATGTTGGAGAGGGTAGCGTGACATTATTTAAAATTACAATTGCCTAGAAACATGGACCACAACCGTCTGTTGAATGTTCTTTCATTTTTTCTCTATACATTTTTTTGTGAACTAAATAACTTCATATCATATCATATAGGCTTTTTTCTTCACGAATTTTATTCAAATCTAATCGAATTTATATTCTATCTGAGATAACCTCTATTTATACCCTCACATCCACACCTCTCCTTCACTCCCCAAAACTCATTCAACCTTTCTTCATCATCATCTTATCTCTTTCCTTTCCTTCCATTTCTCCTGTCTTCTTTGCTTGCTATACATATGCGCAGTTCTCTATGAACGTGCAATAGGATGTGCTGAAGCTGCCAGCATGATCTAAATTTTCCTGGGATTTTGAAGGAAAGAACAGATCATGTGGTAGTTTCATCATATGCGAATTGCACAAGAAAACCCTAAATTTATTTTGTAGACCAAACCCTTCTCTATACCTCATGAAGAACCCCAAAAGCAGGCAAGCACTGGTCTCCTTTTCCACCCTAAGATTATGCAGTAATTCGTTTCTTTTTTTTTGTTATTGAAGTTCAAGGAGTTAAAATTTTCAAATCTGCATTATATTTGTGTCTGCGAACGTTTGTAATGATGCTCTAGCACCCTTATTCAGTGTTCCTATTCTTTGTCGTTCACACTCACGTGAATCCCAATCTCATAGATGACTGGTATTCCTTTTGCAGCACAGCCTTCTTGTTGCATTTTGTAGCTTAAAAGTGTCTGTCTAAATACTTCGCTTATATCAGAGAAGAGAATAACTTATTTTTTCGTCTTTCTTTGGCCAGTTTTGAGTATCAACTGCATTTTCTGCTTTAAAATGTTGTTTTTAAGCTTTCTCCTTCCTTTAAGCATAAGGATATACCCAAGACCTAATAAATTATGATGTTATTTATTGACTATTCTTATCCGGACAATACAGTCAATATTGCAGTGTGTTGTGATGTAAGTAGGGTTTTCTTGAAGAAGTATAAAATGTTCATTACGCCCAACTAATAATATAAATTCGACATGTAAGGAAAAAGAATATGACGACGCCCTAATCCATGTGAAACTGAAACAAATACAAATAAGAAAAAAAGAGAGAATTTGATTACCATATTCTTAGCTAGTCTTCCATTTCATATCCATTTCCTTCACATAAAGGTTCTACTGATAAAGAAACAAGAAAATTTTTATTGGTTCTCGAACTCCGCTGGTATATTTTGTCATCTTTACCAACATATACTTTACAGCATCTTTTGTCGCATTTACAACAAACATGTGAATTGCCCGTTGTGCAACTCCTTTGTAAGTGATTGAGGGTATTCTGTCTCAAGCCACTTTATTGCAACGAAACCTCTTTAACACTGTATACTAGGAGGACCTATAATAATTTGACCTCTCTGTCCTCTCTTGTCAACATATCCAATCAGAAAATGCCCTCGAAAAGCATGTAAATTAATTGCCTATTCATACGGATCGAAGCGTATATGTGCACAAGCCCTATCGATTTTGTCCCATCTGCAGATCACATTAGTTTAAGGAGCATCTTCGTTTCATTTCTTGGATTTATTGTCTATGTAATGTCACTTTTAAACGTCTGACACTAGCCATCTCTACTTCTGAGTGATCTTTATCAGCAACCCCTCTTTAATCATAATTATTTACCTGTTATTACAACAAGTATATTTTGTCGTCTCTATAATGTGTTGGAGTGGAGAGGCTATTATGTTTTGTTTAGTGTTTAAAGAGTTCTTATCAATTATGATTTCAAGGCAGTGTGGAAAGGAGCCTATTCTTCTACATGCATCTTAAAATGGCCTAATAGTCAGCCTTGTCAGAAAAAAAAAAAAGAGTAGTTATACAATATATATGTATATAATGCATATCTCATTTAAGAGCTGAGACGAGATATGGGGTTGTTGTTTATGGGTTATCTAGGGTTTGCTACATGATTTATTCAAGGAAAGAAATTGAGCAAAAACATTATTCTGAAAATCTCTTCCAATACGAGCCTAATTAACTAGCATACATCTTCTCTTCAAATAAGGAACATCATCTTCACAAGCTCTTCATGAAAGACTTAACCAAAAGCCACGCTCATCGAATACATCATTATTACAATATCATCTCATGGGCTAAAATATAATGGTCCCTTACAACAAACCCGGCCCGCCCACTACAGCCCGACCCGACCCGTTTCAAGAAGACCACTCAGAGGGCTTCTTAACCTCACGTAACTGAACAGAGTTCTCAAAGCAGTGATAGAACCCAAAGTGAGGATACCTCTCATACCAAGTGTCTTGCCTTACATGAGTGTCCCAATGCTCGCCGCTGCTGCTCTTACCGTACTTGTGGACCCAACCCGACCCGTTATGTCCCTCGCCCCACGTTCTGTTCCACCGCTCGCCGTGCTTTCCCTCCCACCAACTCTCCCTTGCTTCACCCCGTGCCCCTCGGGGCTGAAATTCTCGTCCCACTTATCTCCCCACTTCGACCACCCATCGCCTTCGCTTCGCTCCGCCCATTTGTCGGTGTACTTTGCGCTCCCACCGTAGCCGTCGTACTTTTCCCCCCACCTGAAAATTCGCCGGTTAGTGCTCAATTTTAGTTGAGCATTGTAAGAGAAGAAAGAAAAAAAAGATTGTTTTTTTTTTTTATTTTATGGGGGCACTGCAATGCTACCTTTCGTGCCAAATGTGGGCATGGCCGGGATCCAAGGGTGTGTTTGGGTCGATGGCGCACCACTTGTGGGCCCACTTGTCTGTCCCCGAAGGACCGTAGTGTTCGTGCCATTTTTCTTGCCACTCTGTACCGTTTGCGTTCTTTCCCCATTTATCTGCAGTTTTCTCCAAACTCACGGCGCCTTGGTCCTATACAGAGTGTGAGATAGAGATTCAGTTCTAAACAATATAAAGCGGTCAATTAACAATCGAGTTCAACGACCATTAATTACCTGTGCCATAGATTCTCGCCAGTACTCACGCCAAACGTTGCCTTCAGCATCACGGCCAGATTTCTCAGAACCGAGCTCTTTATAGCCGAGCTCATCGGCAGCTTCCCAATACTTATTTTCCCATTCGATGGATTTATCAGCGCTGACGCCTCTAATCAGCGTCCACCTGCAAACGACCCCGTCGGGCCTTTGCTCGATTCCCGTCTCTTTCCACCACATAGACCCGTCTTCGAAAACCCCTTGTGATTCGAAGCCTTCTTCGCTCGATTTGCTCAACGCATCGACTGCTTCGGCAGCTTGGGTCGAAAACTCGACGTTTAATTCGTTCTCGTCGTCCAAGTGGAGCGTTCTTTCTTGGGCGGGGTTTAAGGATTGAGGGTTTTGGAACTCGATGAGCGACTGAAGGGGCGGTAGGGAAAGGTTGACGTTTTGGCTTTGGAGCACTGAGGATTCGAATGGGATAGATAGGGTGCTTGATTCTCTTTCTTTTTCTAGGACGGGGTTGATTTTCGATGGAGATGGAGAGGTTTTCAGAGAAGGGCTTATTTCTACTTCGCGGATGATGCTGATGTCATCATCCGAGGGGGCGTCCATGCCCAGAAACTGGGCCCGGCGTGCCTGTGCTGAAGTTGTCTGATTGCTTCGATGGAAAGGTTCCATTATGCATATCTGCGGTCAAAGTTTGATGCATAGTACTCATTTGTTAAGTTCAATTCCGAAGCAAAAGAAGTGAAGAACAACATGCATGATGAAGGTTAAGGCTGTTCAAGACAAGATTAAGCACAAATCACGGCATATATCGAGCGATTTTATTGAGAAGTCATTTGAAATTCGATATCTTTGTAACATAGTTAGAGCCATTTCAGGCCTTCGGCATATTATCTCTTGATTTCGCAGTTCTCAGGGCAGGCATGATCACTATCTTTGATAACGCTAAACTCCACACGGATCAACCTAGCTAAATTATTATTCGCTCATTGAACATCAACGATAACTCTAGCCGAAAAACAAATGCACACCAATGAAAATCGTTGCAGAATCACGGACATACTAATACATAAACACACACCAGAAAGTAGCTATATTAACTTCAATAGCTGGGTAAAACATGTCATTTCTAAGGAAAGAAGTACACACCTTTGTCACCTTCGCTCTCCTCTTCAACCATCACCTCCTTTTTCTCATCCAATAGAGCTTTAGCAGCAGCTATTGCAGCAGCAGCACGATCAATAACCTGCATTCTCTGAACCTTATCCCTCTCCTCGCGGGAACTTCAAGCATTTTCATAAATTCGCTATTTTTCCTCGCCAATTCATCGCCACCGGCGCCGCCCTCTTCTCTTCTTATCTCAACGCCAGTTACCTTGCTCGACGCCATTCGCTCGAACTCCGACGACTTCCTCTCGCGCTCCTTCGCCTTCTTCCACATGTCCAAGTACGAATCACCTCGCCCCACATCGCCTGCAGCGTAAACTCTCGAATTCCCCGCGCTGATCCCCGCGTAATCTCGTCGAAATCGAGCGAAGCGGAGCAAAGGGTTTCTGGGCTTGTATCTGCTGGGTTGCGAGCTGGAGGCGCGTGGGATGGCGCGTGAAGCAGTCAGCTGGGCAGTGGCCATCTCTTGGGGCTTTCGATTCTCGAGAGTTCAGGTAAGGCGGTGTGGTGCGTCTACATACGCGCCAAAGAACCGAAGAGTTTAGGCTGTAATGGATCAGTCCTCGGAAATTGGAACAGATTTACGTGGAATCGAAGGAAGGTTTGAGATGCTGTCTCCCTATTTGGCCACTCTCGGCTTGCGGGCGGTGAAAGTGATTCATGAAATTGAAAAAGCTGCGCGTGTGGTTTCCGCGCTTTTAAGATGATGAGAGGAAACTCGTGAAAAAGCTGAGTGACGCTTTTTTCATCTGTCTCTTCAATGTATGAGTTGATTCTCGGCCGTTCAACTAAGCAATATTATCTTAATAGATAATAATAATCAGAATTTATTTGATTAAATAGAAATATGCGACTAATGTTCTGCTTTTCGAAACAATATGCTGGGCTGAATCTGAAGGCCCAATTTCAGCCCTATCGTTTTAATATCTGATACAATTACTAATTTCTCCTTGTTATTATAACTTCACTAAATCGTGTGCTTAGTATAGGACATGGGGGACTAGGAGAAGAAGCAGCAACGACGTGAAAGTACTATAAAGTTGTATATAATATATTTATATTGTAATGGTTTCTGTCTATGTACGTATGTGTGAAGGTCAAGAAAAGGGAATAAAAATAAAGGCGAAACATAAAAACAAAAAGAAAAATCGCATCGACCAACCTTTCATCATTTCGATTCTTTGACAAAATCAACAAAACCCAACAAATCCAAAAGTTAAGATAGCTAAAGAAAAACCAAAAAAAGAGACCTTTTTACTGTTTTTCTCTTCCTTCGAGTGAATCTTTTTGCAAGGACTTTTACAGCACACACACACACACACACACGAAGAAAACGAACTGACTGAAGCTCATATTTAGTTTTTTTTTTCCCTTTCTATTGACTCAGATTTTCAATCCCAACGTTGAACCTCTCGCTAATTTCACTTCTTCGTTCTTGAAGGACGACTTTTTATTTGCCCTTTGTGTTTGGTTGTTCTTATTTAGTAAAGTTAATTAAATGAGTTCAGGCGAGGTGAGATCGGTTTCCATAGCAGCTGATACTCGAGGGAAACATAGAATTTCGGCAGAGTTGAAGAGGCTTGAGCAAGAAATGAGATTCTTGGAGGTTCTTGCTAATGTTTTACTTTGTTTATGTTTTCCTTTTGAGTTCGATCCATTTGATTCGCCTGTATTTCTAGTTGGTTTTGAGGGACAAATTACCACTGCCCTTTGATTGTTTCAGTTTTGCTGAGGTCAAATCTTTACGTGATTTATGAATAATTGTTTGCTGCCCTTGCTATGTGTGACCTCTTTGTAGAAGAAATACAATGTTCAAAACTGATTCTTTATGTTGCGTTTGGAAGTGTTGATTATGATTGAAAACTGGTAAGAGAAGTGAAGTAATTGGGAATGAGGTCTTATGTAAGAAATTATGCTTATTCCATTCGATTGAACATACCATGTGTCATGATTTTTACCAACAATGCTCATTGGATATGTTTGCTACACATGAATGTATGTTAGAACATATACAAACAGGCAAAGAATCTTATGTAGATTCTTACCAACGAAGTCGTTTAAACCTTCTTATTGTCTGATTCACGGGTCTTGTCGAATGTGTTTCTGTCGTTAGTTCCGTTATTTTCTTGAAAACGGCCATTAAACTATACGAAGAAAATGACCAGAAATTTTCCCATCACAGGAGGAACTTGAGCAGCTCGAGAAAACGGAGAAATCCTCTGCTTCTTGCAAGGAGTAAGTTAAATCTTTTTCTATGTTTCGTTTATTACATATGGATAATTCTGATTTTTTGAAAACAGGATATTGAACAACATGGAAACAACTCCCGACCCGCTGCTCCCCGTGTAAGTAAAGATCAAAACGTTTTTTTTCTTTGCAATTTATTCGTCTCTTTATCGAATTTACAAATTCGCTTAATTCTGCATAAATATAGAACGACGGGCCTTTGAATCCTTCATGGGACAGATGGTTCGAAGGACCGCAAGATTCTTCGAGGTGCAGGTGCTTCATACTATGATGACATATGGTTCTGCTTCTTCTTTGCCAAATACTATGATTCATTATTGGGATGAAACTTCTTTCTCTTACAACATGAACAAAAAAAAAAAGACAAAGTAGACATCGATGTCTAAAGGGTATTCTATCTTCTGTTGGTTCGAATTCTCTCTTCTGCTGTGAAGAAGTTGGCCATCAGTGTTGTGTTGAATGTTTTGTGTATTTTATCCATATTTGGATTATTATAAATTTTTCTTATGATTTTATTGGCTTGGGCCAGCCAACCCAAAGTAGAATTACGAAGCATTTGACAAAACACAAAAAATAAGCATCGCTCTGCTCTGACAAAAAGATTTTATTACCATGAAAATGATTGGGTTGGGTTGGGTGGGCCTCGACAGGTTTTTATATTTTTTGTAATTTATGTGACGTGATTAAATCTTATTTTTAAAATTACTAATTCAACGTATATACATCAGCGTCAGCCTAAAGATTCGTTCGTATAAGACTTCATGCTCTTGTCATTCATATTTATTGTGGAGTAGATATCGAAGCAAAAGATATAAATGGTCAATTTGTTGAGATAGGAGGGAGCTAGTAAAATTAATTCTATGTTAATAATCTTGGGTAATAGTTATTCACGGACCTTTGAATTTTGATAATATCAATCGATCAAGTCGTCATCAAACTAGCTAGTCTAGTTTTAAGACCACTCGAGGCCGTTAATGTTCTTCCAATATATATAATAAATAAATATGTATATATACTTAGAAAGCAATACATTTGGTTTGGATAGTTGCTTTGTGCTTAAGGTGAACTAACCATTGGATGATATCATCATCAATATAAAATCACAATATATGCTTCTATCCCAAAAAAATCACAGAAAATGACTCAGGTTATAATTCTTTATGATTCCTGTGGCGTCTAGTCTCGCATGGGACTCTCAATAATTGAGTTAATTCAATATTCAATATGAAAATGGACAACAATAATAAAAAAGGGAAAATTGTAAAAATAAGTATGCCAATTTTCGATTTTGGATCACTATGTTTGCCAGTTACAAAACTATGTCACTAAGTATGTATATAAATAACAAAATTACGTGACCCATAAAAATATTATAATATTTAATCTGATACACAATATCTGAGAATTGAAATATTTTCTCCATAATTACGTGTTTATGAACACAATAAACAAGGGCGGAGATGAGGTTGAGAGGTTTTGGTGAAAAAAGATAGGTTTAACATCCACCATCAACCATCATGCATTTATTTTTTTTTTTCTAATTAATAAATAAATCATGCCATCATATCCATTTTGATCATTGTTACTTTCAAATTGTCGTGACACGAAGCTTTTGTGAAATTGATACACTACTTTGGTTATATAATCCACTCACCATCTAATGGAAATAATTCAAGTTTATAATTTATTTACTTCAATTATATCATATTCATATATCATGAAGATGATCAAACATAGTGACCCACATATGTTGCGCCCATTCATAACACCTATCATTTCAACTGTTTATGACATTAAGATAGAAAATGACATTGTTTTTAGAGCTACGTCCAAAACCCAGCTCCACTCCATTAGGCAAGTCCCTAGTTATATAAACTAAATAATAAAAAATTGTATAATACTAATTTATATATGACCATTCGTGTGACAAGTTCGCCCCATGAAGACGGAGTGCAAGCAATGAATCATACGCAACGTTGATTGCGATGCAAATGAATATCACCTAATTAATTAGCTTCATATGCATGAACAATAATCAAGGAGAGTCGGTTATAAATGAAACGTACATAAATTCAACCTAAACATTTTCCCATTTTCCAAATGATAAAAAAATATAATAAAAAGTTATAAAAACTGATACTTTGTCCATGATTATCAGTTAATTAGAGTTTTCTAACTTCCACGACCCACACTAGTTGCAATTTCAAAAGGAATCCACAAGCGCTTACCGTGGGCGCGTCGCATCAGATCACAACCCCGTCATTTAAGGATAATCCAACGCTACGTGACGCCACGTGTTGATCTATGCCTTTCCTATATAATTCCCTTTCACATTTACTTGCAAGGAACCAAACCACTCAGCAGAAGAGAGAAGAAGCTTCAAAGAAAAGAAAGAAATTACAAATAAATAATTAAAAGGTCTCTCCGTCGCCGGAAAATGTACATCCCGGCGAAAATCTCACGTACCTACTCGCAAATTGCTCTCTTGTCTTTGCATCACTGTCACGTCTTCCACGAGCACCAACAGTAAAGCAGAAAGCTAGAGTTAGATTGTTGTCGTCTTCCGTTCGCTAACGACTGTGAAGAAATTAGTTGTATTCGTCCACGAGCATGCCTTTTCCGATGAGGATCCAGCCGATCGACGCCTCCGAAAGCGGAGCCGCCTTGGTGAAGCACGCGCAGCAGCCTGCATCGAAGTCGCGGCTGAGGCGACTTTTTGACCGTCCGTTCAAGAGGGAAAACGACGCCGTCTCGGTGCCTCCGTCGATCGAGCCGAGCTCTCTCTGCTTGGACAAAATGGTGCGGAAGTTCATCGAGGACGGGAATAACAACAACAATGACAAAGCCGTGAAGTGCGGGAAGAACAGGTGTAATTGCTTCAATGGAAACAGCAACGGCAGTTCCGATGGTGAAGATGAGCTTGATTTCTTCTCCGATTCCGTTACGGCAAACTCGTCTTCGTTTTCTGATTATTCAGATGCTCTCAAGGTGAATAAAGTTTCTCTAACGGCGTTAAATAGGAAAATGAGCTAAATCTTTTGGTGCTTACTGAGATTTTTTTATTGCTGAAGAGTTTGATACCGTGTGCGAGTGCTGTGGAGAGAAATCTACTAGCTGATACATCTCGAATTGTTGAGAAGAACAGCAAAACCTGCAAGAGAAAAGACGATTTGAGAAAAGCAGTCACTGAAGATCTGATTTCTCTGGGCTATGACGCATCAGTTTGTGTGTCGAAGTGGGAAAAATCTCCATCAATTCCTGCAGGTAGCTATAAATTTTCGATTTCAGTCGCAGTCAAATGCATTTGTTTCTGGTTTTGCTGTATATTCATGTTCAGTAAGCGAACATGAGCTTTTCTTTCTGGGTTTTTAGGTCATTGAATTCCTAGATCGAACTCAATATGGTTTGAGAAGAAGTTTGTTTGTCTTTCTATGGAGGGAGTCGTCTACAGATTTCAAAATCAGATTTTCTGACGAGTCGTATGAATTGCAGGCGAGTACGAATACATAGACGTGATGAACGGCGGCGACCGCCTGATCGTCGACGTTGACTTCCGGTCAGAGTTCGAGATCGCACGGTCCACAAGCTCATACAAGCAAATCCTCCAATCACTGCCGTCCATCTTCGTGGGCAAATCAGATCGCCTCCTCCAAATCGTTTCGATCGCCGCCGAAGCCGCTAAGCTGAGCTTGAAGAAGAAAGGCATGCACATAGCCCCGTGGCGCAAGGCGGAGTACATGAAATCGAAGTGGGCCGGTCACTGCACTCGAGTTCCGGCGAAGTCGTCGGAAAACGACGGCGAACTTCTGAAATCGTCGGAAGAAGACGATAAGCTCCTCCCCTCCCAAGACGGCGCCGTCGTAACTTTGGAGGCGGAAAAAGGCGACGATGATATCGATAAAGCCTCCGTGGTTGGTAGGTGGGAGAACGGTGAATTGGATTTGGCCTCGGGGAAGGAGGAGGCAAAAACGACGTCGTCGGCGGAGGTAGTGACGTGGCAGCTGCCCGCGGTCAGGGCGAGGAGTTTAGAGAGGGGTAGTGGTAGAGTGATTGTTACGGGTTTGGCTTCTCTGCTCAGGGAAAGTTCGTGAAGAGAGAAAGAAACTAAGAAAAGAAATTAACTTTTTGATCTTTTTAATTTTGGACGAGAAGCTTCTGACTTTTTCTTATTTTGTTGGATGGGTTGGAAAATTTTATGTGTTGTGTATAGCCTCCGATATTTTATTAATGAAAAAAAAAATCGGATTTTGAAGTTAAAGAGTGATGGTAGCAGGGGTAATTCGGTAATATCAACGTTATCCCCTATATGTTGCCTAGACAGGAAACACGAAGGCATAAAAATGCTTTTTCTACTGTTTTCTTTTTTATGTTTATTTAAGTAATAAAATAGCCAAGTTCTTTTATGTTTCGGGGAAAGCAAGAAACTTGTGATAGGAAAACATATGGAAGCGTGGGCGTTGTAGTAAAACAATGAGATGACGCGCATAAACTCGTGGGATCTAGGACAACGTGAATTTTCTGAGCCAAATAGTTTTTCGAATTTTGGATATTATTTTTTGATAGCCTGCGTATATTTCGGTTGTTTTCTTAGTTAATTATTATTTTTTGGAACTGTCAGGTGGAGCGTTTTTGGTATGAAGGGATTTGTAAAAATCTTATCTTTAGTTAGATGTAAGTTTTCTTTAGTTATATTTACTACGTATGCAGTGGTTAGATCACAAACCATACATGTACTGCTCATTTCCCTAAAATTAAATGAATAGGAGATATAAATATATCAATCCTTTGCCAGGCTTTAGGTAAGGTGGAGTGAACCTCGTGAAATCCCATTTCTTTTGCGTTTTTAACTTTACCTTTACGGTGAGCTTTTTACTATGACCAGCCAAGTGGTAATGACAGAAATAAATATATATTTATATATACAACAAATAAATTAAAGGAAAAGATTGGGTTTTCTCACGGGCTTTAACACGTGGTGGATTTTAAAAAATTTAAGGTCCCAAGCAAAGAATATTGTTGACTTTCTTGAAGTTATGTAATTTGAGCCATTGATTATGCATTCATTTGGCTATGCGTTTAGTGGAGAGTGTTAATTAAAACTATATTAGTAGAAGATTTCTGCAACGTGATATACTTATTGTAAGTTTTTGTTTTTCAGGGAGAAAACTATAAGTCTCTGACACACTTGATCGAATCTAGTATTTTACTTGTCTGAGACTCAGTTCTGAAACAAAGCATTTCGTAAAATAGAAATTAAAGTGGGAAAATTACCCAATTTAAATGTACTGTCAACTTCTTGGTTTTGGTAAATTGTGGACTTAAAGATAAAAATCAGGTTTTAATCATTGGAATCTCTGATATATAATTTGAGTATTATATTATAAAATACTTTTTTGCAATTTCTTGCTTTTGTTTTATTTTATATGTTTCCCCGATAAATCTCAACAATCATTGTGGTGGGGGCATCTTTATAGTCCCATTTCATGTGTATGTGACACATGCACATAATGGTAGGGCCAATTCTTTTTCACAGAAATTATTAAAAATATCTTAAATTAAAGAATGTGGACCATATTCACAAAATAATACGATAAAAATAACAATACCAATAAAAAGCTATGGGGACATTTTCAGATTTTCTCTTTTTTTTTTTCAATTGCTAGTGGGCCCCGATCTTTTCTGTACAAAATGAGGAAATAAATAAAATTAGACAATAAAGTATAGTAATGTGAAAGCAACCATCCACCTACTATTTTTCTGGGCAAGTCATCTGCCAAATAAATATATATATATATAATATATATATATATATAAACAAAGTTTGGATTGATAATCTTTATAGAAAATTAAATACATGTCACATGTACTCTTGAAAGCTTTTTGAAGCTATCCGTTAGAGAAATGTGGTCTCGGGTATCTTAAGCTAGGCAGGTGGCCCGTTGTAGTTCACTAGCTTTTTATTTCTATCAAATTAAAATAATTCCATCAGATATATGTATATATGTTTATTTGATTAGTAGATGAATAAAATACAAGTTGCCTCTAGTAAATTTTTTTTAGTGAAGTTATACCTATACTCTGACTTAGGTGACTGTCATGTATACAATTAGCAATTGCAAGTTGTGGCATTGCATTTTTTAATGTAAGAACAAGGTATCTTAATGATGATTTACATAATTCTAGGTTAGATATATGAGTCAATTGCAGGCGATTGATTGATTACCTAACGTTATGAGAAAAATTGATTTTAGTTTTGACAATCAAATTGAAATAAGTACAACTTTCAAGAGCATCATCAAGCAAGCATCTTCAGGTGAAGTATGAATTTGTACTTGTTCTATTAGGCCGTTCAGGAAAATATTAATTACGGCAACCCATTCTAATCAAATAAAATAAACAAATTCAACATTGTAATTAAAATTACAAATTATCAGCAGATCGCGGTTTAGGCTTATAGGGGTCCAATACAAACTGGGCCCATTAAGCTTGAGTTTTGGACGATCACTAAAATTTCATCTGGTTAATCTGTTCAAATTTAGCACTACTATATAGAAATTCTATAAATTAATACCGTTGGGACCGATCAAATTATTAATTAAAAGAGTTATTAGTTATCAGTAATTAATATCTTATTTTATAGTGGATATCACATTTCAAACTTCTCAAACATCAAATGCAAGGAAAATTTCTTTTTGACTATGAGAAAACAACACCAGAAATTCTTTCAATGATAAGGACGATTGGAGACAAAATGAAAGGAAAAATGATTTCAACAAAAAACAAATGACAATGGAGTCATTTGTCAAGTAATCTTCGTTCGTGTGAATATGATAATATTTTTACTACTGAAATTAAATTTATAATTTATACAGGACCTATAGAAATTATCAAAAGTCTATTATCTTATAGAGAATTATTAATTTAGTACGTATCCGAATCGGGGACCGGGCCGAAAATATATATTAAAGGTTTATTAAACGAGTATTAATTTATAGAGTTTCTACTTATATCATTTTTTTTTCAATCTTGTAAGTATGAGTTTACCATTATTCTGTACATTGTCAAAAGTAAATATCATCCTGGACATTAATATTAATAATAATAAATAAAAATCTCCCTCCGTCCCGCTAATTTTACACATTGTTCCATTTTGGGCGTCGCAATATTTTATCATCTTTCCTTATTTAGCAAAAAACTATCACAAACAATCACTCTAATAATATTAAATAATCTTAAAAGACGTGTTAAAAATATACATTTTTTTTTTACTTTTATTGTACTATATTATTATTATAATAATATCACCTTAATTTGAGTTCCCAACAAACTTATGTTATAAAATGGTGGGACGGCGGTAATTAATAATAAAATATAAAAATAATAATAATAATATAAATAATAATAATATAATAATAATAATAATAATAATAATAATAATAATAATAATAATAATAATAATAAATAATAATAATAATAATAATAATAATAATAATAATAATAATAATAATAATAGAGGTCAGGTCAGGCAGAGTCGGGCCTCTGTTTGCCTTATCCATTACATTATGAATAACACAATCGAACTCTGCAATCTACGACTTAAGAGGACCACCTCGAAAAGCAAAATAACCGTCTCAACTCTCAAGTCTCAATCTTAACATTATTAAACGACATATTCATTTTATACTTAAATCCAATTTGACATTGGAGTGGATCTACTTCAAACGTGTGTCAATTATGAGGAAACGGGAAACTACGAAAATGAAGCTTAAGCAAGCAACATTGATTAGGGGACTAACTCAAACAGCGCAAAGAATACACGAAAACAAGGTTTAGTCTAAAAGCAGACTAATAATAATTTAGAAACCTTAAACCACACATCACATAATAGTATAATACTCTGCTGCCAGAAAAAACAAAAAAGGAGGTTATTTGTAATAGAGAAAACATATAGCAGAAGTAGCATCACACCATAACTCCAGAAAATTCTCAACTCATTCTTTTCATCAGCAGCACGGAGTGACCCGAGCTGCACTGGGGCTTGCGTTCCCACTACCTTCGAAGAACCGTAAGCAGACAAATCGATGCCCTCAGATTTCTCCTTCTCAAGCTGTTCCTTGATCCAGAAATAAGTGATTCTCAGACCATCCTATACAAGACAAATCAAACAATATGTTTTATGTGTGTTAGTGATGCAATAGCTGAATGTAGACGTGTGTTAAGGTTGTTTCTACCTTGAGTCTCATGGAAGGAGCCAGCCCAGTTTCTCTTTGATGAGGTTGTTGTCTGAATTACGACCACGAACACCTTCAGGTCCAGGAATGTGATGTATGGGGAGCTTCTTGTCCTCAAAGCTGAGGACAATCTCGGCCATCTCATTCATGCTCACCATCTCATCGCTCCCAATGTTGACGGGCTCACGGAAATCTGATTTAGTCAATCTGTATTTGACGTAGTCCCAAGAAAGAGTTACAATCAAGAAAAATGATTTCTTTGAGCGCTACTGTTTAACCTATTAGTTGTCTTAGGCTATTTATTGTACCTCAGAACGCCCTCCACGCATTCATCGATGAAGGTGAAAGACCTTGTCTGTTTCCATCACCCCACATTTCGAACTTATCGGTTGAGGTAAGGGCTTTTCTGCAAAAGGCGGCTGGTGCTTTCTCCCTTCCACCTGTAATTATTCTCAAGTGATTAATTTGAACTCAACCGAACAAATACAATGATTTAGCCGTTAAATATTTTACCTTTCCATGTTCCGAAAGGACCGTATATGTTGTGAAACCTTCCTATCCTGCACTCGATTCCAAAGTCCTTGTTGTAGTGTTTGCACAGCTCCTCAGTTGCAAGTTTCTCTAGTCCATAAGCATCTTGTGGCTAATGAAATGTTATAACATCATCCGTAAAACATAAAGATCGAAAATATACAAAAAATATCTGATTCAAAAACAAGTTAGAAGAAGTAAAAAACCTCAGCAGGCCAAGCATCAGACTCTTTCAAGCTCACATTAGTGTCCAACTGCTTAAATTCAGGATATATGCAAGCACTCGAGGCATAGAAGAACCTGAAAGAAATAAAATTTATTCTTTCTGTCTTAAGGTAGCAGATCAGCAATCACAGAGAGAAAAAAAGAGAAGGAAAAAAAAAGAAAGGGCTCTCAACCTCTTAACCCCATTAATTCTTGCAGCCTCGATCATGTTAAAGCTTATCATAGTATTGTTGTACATAATCACCGAATGATTTGACTGAATGAATCCCATCCCGCCCATGTCAGCGGCGAGATTGAACACATGGTCGACCCCATTCGTCACCTTAAGACAGTTGTCCATCACCCTTAGATCGACGAGGTGAAACTCGTGGCAGAACATTTCCTCGGTCATGTGTTCGTTCTTTTTCCAGTCAGAAGCTATGATGTAATGGCCTTCGCTCTTCAGACGCCTTGCAATGTGAGATGCGATGAATCCGCCCGCCCCTGTGATTGATATCCTTAGCTTTTCGGAAGGCCAATAGGGTTCCCTCTCGAGGTTCTCGTACGTGTAGGAACCATATTTAGTTTCACCAGCACTTCCCATTTTCTGCAATAAATACACCGAAATTAAGTAAATAGACGCATAAGAACAAAAGAGTGACGAGTTAAGTTCGTTGCTTCGACCGTTATTCGGTATCCTCGACGTATATCGAAACAAAGACAACGGTTTAACCGAATTTCCATGTAATCGAATTTCAGAAACGTGTCATAAAGGGAAAAAAGGCCTAAAGTTGATCAATTTGAACTGTGTCGATGATGCAAGAAATCGAAATAAGTAGCATGCCGAAATCAAGATAAGGTAATTGCAACAACAGACACAGAAGTGTTGGGCAGAATAAAATGGCAACTTACCCGTCAGCATATCCCACCTATAATTTCAAGAACTAGGGCATGCGATTAAATTCAAGCCCTCGAAAACCCAGAAGCTGGACAACGTAAAATCAACCAAAAAGAAAAGAAAGACCAAAAATTAAACTCTCTGTTCTGAATTGCACGACGGCGTGTGCTGTATTCAAGAAAATAATCGTAAAACCTACCGACCCACGACGTAAAAAAACAACCCTAATCCCTGCCAAATAATCGCAAAAAAAAAACCAATTTTACAATTACCAGGTATCAGCAGAAGTAAGAACACACAAAAATTGAAACCACGGTGGAACACGGAAAACAATCAATCAACGAATATCACTCTACGACCAATGATTCAATTACCTCTTTCAATTTCTCAACAAGTGCGTCTCAGATTTCGTTTTCTTGGATGTGTTACTTGGATAAATCTCTTCAGCTTCCCTGATAGTAGTCCTATATATAGCAGCCAGCTTGTGTCTTATCCTAAAATAAAATTGAGTACTTTATTACAAATTTGTGAGGTCCAGGAAGTTTTAGGGGTCCTAAAAGTGGATCGACGTGGAGAATTACAACTTGCACTTTCCTTTTGGTCACTTATGGACGTGTTTGGTTTCTCTTCAAGTAATTTTCTTTTTTCTCACAGTAGTAATATCATAAAATAAATAATTGCAATGACAATATTACTTTGATACTCACATAACCGTCTCATTGCAACTAGGAAACGAATCGCTCATAAAGATTCGCGACATATTCTTTTAAATAAAATAACAATAACTCACATATCTGAGTTGTATGGCTTAGATTTAGAACATGTGAACATATATATATCATATAATAACTTCGAATAAATAAAGTACATTAGGGAACTACAATTTTTATTCCTCTTGTTTCCTCCAACCGAAACACAACATTCGAAACAATCACGACAAGTAAAATCGCCGCCGTCGAGAGCGAACTGTTTCCACAGGAAACTGATCAATCTGATGGCTCCAAGGGTGTTCATCTCCTTCGCCGAGTCAACATTCTTCAAAGCCCTCCAAACACCACTGTTGCACTTAAAACCCGACCCGAATGCAATCTTCCAGACCCGATGACCCTTCTTGACCCGACCCTTAGCCTCTGCGTAGGCAAGCTCGTACCATACGGAGCTGCTCGAAGTGTTTCCAAACCTGTAAAGGGTCATTCTAGAAGGTTCCATGAGCCACTCAGTGAGCCTCAGCCTCTTCTCAAGCTCGCCTCAAGCACGGCTCGCCCGCCCGTGTGTATGCAGAAGTGATCGCAGGCCATGGCGATGAAGTGTGGCTCGTAGGGCTTCACCTTCTTCATCTTCAGAAGCTTCCTAGCTATTAAGGTTGCCAGAAACATTATCTGTTCGGACTATTGGGTCCGGCCCGTATATTGGGTGGCCCATCAGCACGTATATAGTTATTAAAAAGAAAATACTAACACGCACGCGAGAACAAGAGACGAGAGAAAAGAGAAAGAAGAAAGAAAGAAAAAGAGGAGAAGAAAAAGATTAGATCCGGACGATCCTATATCCCAATTTGATCGAAACCTCGGGGGAGATTCACCTCGGCGTGATCTACACATCTACCGTGTCAGATTATTTGGTTCCTCATGTTTGGGTTGTAATCCGGTTCGACTTTTTCTTCGTATATTCGAGCATGTAGCTCGACGTTGGTATACCAAGTTTGTAACTCGGTATTGTGTGCTCTCTTGTCGGCGTAATTTTTCCGTGTGTTTTAGGCTCACTACTACATAAAAGAACAGGGCGACGGTTGTTATAGCTCAGGAGCGATGGAGACCTAGAGGATTGGGAAGGATGCTAGAGCGCTCCTCCTCGTACGCCGTCGAAGAGATCAACGAAGTATGTGAATTGTGGGCGGAGCATTTTATGAACTCTTTAATGTTGTTAGACTTTTGCTTTATATATGTTTATGTTATGAGATCGATATTTGTTGGATGATTTAACTCTTGATTTTATTGAAGAGTAATAGTTATTGTTGAGGACTGATTGTTGGGTTAATCTCTTCGGTCTATTTACTTGATTTTGGTTTGATTGTTGGGGCATAATAAAACCAAATAAATATTTTAAAAAATATAAATAGGCGACGGTTCATAGCCTAGGAACCGTCATCCAAATGATATTAAAAAAAGAAAAATATAATGGGTGACGGTTTCTTCCTCACAACCGTCGCCCAAACAAAATAGCAACCCTCGCAAGAAATCGTCGCCCAAATATAATCATGGGCGGCGGTTGTGCACCCGCCGCCCATTACTTTGAAGATGGGCGACGCACTGAAACCGTCGCCCATGAGCTATATAACAACTGTCGTCCATGTTCTTTTCTGTACCAGTGTATTTATGGTTGCTGTTATTTCTTAGTTTTTTTAAAAAAATACTCGTATAACACGCATGTTGTAGATGTTATACTCATTCACTAGTTTTAATCTAAACTACATTCTTAGTTTTTTTCAAAAATTTTATTATGATATAGTAATTAATTATCAGGGTCTGGGTAAGAATAGAGAGGGTCTCGCCAATCCGTTGCTATATTTCCTTGTAGTAGAATTTATGATTTAGGCACGGCACTGTAAAAATCCAGTGGATGCTGTTTGTCCTATTAATTACAGATTATTCAAAGTATGGAAAGTAGTTATAAATTAATAAAAACATCTGAAAATAAATGCATATAGAGCCTGGAGGTATATGCACGGCTAAGCTCAGGCCGAAATTGTGTATTTGAGCATTAATCACAATGATCCTATTCTAATTAAGATCATAATCCTTTGCTGATTGCGTGCAATGGTTGGAATTCGATTATACAGAGAGCTTCTTTTGTGTAATAACATTTCTTGATAGGATATATAGCGTCATTGGCCTGCTACCTTTATATGAAATAATAATAGGAGAAAAAACCCTAACTTTCACGAATTGCATGAACGTTCTGGCCCAAATCAAACGTATGATATAAGGCTCACTGCGATCCATTATATCGACTTTGACCAATTATGAAGATTCTAGTTCTTATAATTAAATGAAAACGATTCTAATAGTAAAAGATACATTCATATTCTTATATGTGATATTATAATGTGAGGATGAGATGGCATATGTAGTCCTTTTGTTGCCACACATACGATTTCCGAAGGCATCGCCTCTACTCAAAATCTAATATTTGATGTATACATATA
>JAPQWV010005039.1:0-23465 GCA_027422505.1 Craterostigma plantagineum | reverse complement strand
TTAAGAACGCAAATAATCGAAACGATATGTTCCCAGAATGCTTAAAAACTATCTTAAATGCAGTTTTAACCCAGATTGTACACCTGGAATGCTCGTAAATACTACAAAATCTCATTCGAGTTTTTACATTCTATACAATCGAAATTTTACACATAACCAGGCGAAAGATCACAGAATATAGATGCAATCTAGTTTAAATGCACGATAAACCCTAAAGGAAGTCAAATCTACCTTCAAAAGACGAAAATTAGGTGAAAATCGAAAGATTTTGAAGTTTTTGACGTTCGTCTTTGAGAGTTAAAGTTTTGCGCGAGAGAATTTGACTGTTGAATTTTCGATTGTGGGTTTTACGTGTATTTGGGAATTTTTGACTGCAAGAATAAATTTATTAAATGGGCTGATTAGAGTTTATTCGACACTTGAAATTCAAGGCCATTTTAGTTTGCGATCGAAAATTTGCGATCGAGAAACTTGGTTCCTGTTTTGATTTTCGCTTGAAGCGAAATTGCCCAAGTTAATTTTCGATCGATAATTTGTGATCGGAAACTACAGATTTAGCCCAAATTTTCAATATATTTCAAACAGAGCCTATATTTAAGTATATTTAACCACAAAATTGCTCCCCTCGATATATGAAAATAAATGCAATTAACTCCCTGAAATTTCGAATGATGACATCTGCCTCCAAAATGCAAATCTGCAAATCTTTAGAGCAAAATGTGCGAGAATGATTAGAGTTAATTATGGAAGCAATACTGTTTTAGTGACGCTCCCCCTTCATAAGAACAATTGGTTAAAATCAAAACCATAGAAAGATGTTAGCTATCAAAACCAACTAACAAGTTTTATGCCGAAAAACTCCAAGTCTTGAGGAATTCTTGACCTCCACATCTGCAACACTTAGAGGAAGATCATTAAAAATATTTGGAGCTTTTAAGACATAAGTTTGTAAATGCTCCCCCTCAAATAATGTACCAAGATTTGAGATACGCGAATCAACACATTTAGCCTAGATACATGTTCCCCTATACATGTAAACGTCATTTTCACGCGAGGGTATGAGCAAAAATAGATAATTGCATTTTATACATGTCAATGCATATGAAATATGAAATTTCATTTCAAAATATGCGAAACTTTCTTCGGAAGAAAGAAAAGAAAAAATAATATCTATATATATATATATACTTTTTCATATGCATATTAATATTTTTAATAGTATGGGTCATATTATTTTGCTCCGGTCATTGTCACGCCTAACATTTCACAAGACACTTGAAAAGATCACATGACGTCAATTCATGTCGTCAAACTCGAGAGTCCTAAGTTCAAAGAGTGATCCATTTCGACAACTCTCACTGGGTTCACTCTAGCACTCGATTATTTTTACTTTGGGATGATTATTATATCACTCTAGTCAACACAAGCAATCTTAAGTCAATTTACCTGTGATCGAGGCGTTTTTACTCATTTCACCTTAGATCGTCGATGTGGAATCATAGAGACTGTGAAAGATTTAATTTGGCTCGAACTAAGAAGGAAGGATAGTTTTTGGAGTTGTGGACTAAGGATCTTCTTCCTTTTCTTCGTCGTTCTCCTCGTTTTTGCCATTTGTTTTATTGTTTATCTTTCTCATCTTTTAACGATTTTTCTTTGACTTAGTCTGCACTTGCTCAAGCTGAAGCTCCGCTTCTCTATGAGACTGAGAGATTATCTAAGGCGAAGATCTTCTTGTTCGTTTTCGGGCGATTCCGCGCTCCTTTTCTCTTAATCCCTAGTGAGGTTTCGGAGATTATCGATTTGAAGAAGTTCGCAGTTGTGGAATTCGAACCCAAGGCTGTGCTCCTCTTCTCGTTGTCTCGATATAAGACCGGATTATCGTTGGAGAAGTTCACTTCGTGGTGCTCCATTTCTCGATTTCTCCCCCTCCTTTTCTCGATTGAATATCCCATCAAAGGCTTAGTTATTCGGTGAAGGCTCAAAGGATGTTCAGTGAAGAAAAGGGTATCGAAGAAGGCTCAAAATAGATGACTAAAGGCTATATTAAAGGATTGAAATTTTCTATATGTACGGCTAAGTGAGGAGTTTCCTAAGTGCTCTAATCATTTTCCTAATGTTCTAACGAAAGGTGAGTGTGAAGCCAAGAATCACTAGTTATGACAAGCAATTGATGTGACCCGCTCAAGAATGAATCAATAGAAAGGAATTTTATTAAAGGATGAGACAGGCCAAGATTCTTACTTATGTAAAGTGGCTTTGTGTCTAGTGGAGCAAACTAAATGAGCTTTGGATACAAGAATGCGACTCAGACTGACAAAATTAAACAAGTAATCAGTCGCATGCCAGGGAAATCGAATTGTGACATAGATCGAGCAACCTAAAGATTTCTTCATTCCTTTTTATTATAGGTATATGTATATTATTTTAAAAAAAATTTGATTAGAAATTTTATTTTAACGAAGGACAAATGAGCACGGAAAACACATAGTAAGAGCATGTGACATCACAGAAGATCAGGTAATGCACATATCACGGAAGATTCAACATGCCTAATTTTCCGACAAGGAATTGGAATCGCTTTTCATCCAGTGCCTTGGTGAAAATGTCGGCTAGTTGATATTCCGTGTTCACAAAGTACATGTCAACGGTGCCTTTTTTCTACATGATCTTTAATAAAGTGATATCTAATGTCTATGTGTTTGGTGCGTGAATGGTGAACAGGATTGCACGTAATCCCGATGTCACTTTGGCTATCACTATATATGGGGTATTTTATTAAATTGTACCCATAATCGTGAAGCTGATTCCGCATCCATAGCATCTGAGAGTAACAGCTGGCGGCTGCGACATATTCAGCTCTCAGCCGTCGAAGTTGAGATGCAATTTTGCTTTTTGGATGACCAGCAAACTAGCTTTTTGCCTAGAAATTGAGCGCCTCCGGAGGTGCTTTTCCTGTCCATTTGGCAACCTGCATAGTCAGCGTTAGTATGGTCGATAAGTTTGAAGTTCATACCTTTAGGATATCATAGTCCTAAGATAGTTGTGCCCTTAAGGTAGCGAAGAATACGCTTCATCGCGAGCATGTGGATTCTTTGGGATCCATTTGGAAGCGGCACAAAGACAAGTGGCAAACATAATGTCCGGCCGATTAGAAGTGAGGTAGAGAAGAGATCCAATTATGCTGCGATAGAGTGTGATGTCGACCGATTTTCCTGTAGGATCACCGTCCAACTTACAACTTGTTGACATGGGAGTGCTGAGAGGCTTGCTCTGATCTTGATGGAAACTTTTTCAGGATGTCTCTTAATGTATTTGGTTTGACTGATAAATATCCCATCATCGAGCTGCCTGACTTGAAGTCCTTGGAAGAATTGCATCTCTCCCATGTGGCTCATTTCGAATTTACTCTTCATGAGATCTCCAAACTTCTTTCAAAGCCGCGGATTTGTTGAACCGAAAATGATGTCGTCGACGTAAAACTTGAACGACCATCAGATCCTTTGTCTTGCCATTTGATGAAGAGGGGTCGTATCGATTGTTCCTCGAATAATCCAGACATTACGAGGAAGTCACTAAGGACATCGTACCAAGCACGTGGGCTTGTTTTAGTCCGTAGAGAGCTTTATCCAATCGATAGACGTGATCTGGATGTTCTTGATCAACGAAGCCGTCTGGCTGAGCGATATAGACTTCTTCTTTAAGTACGCGTTGAGAAAGGCGGTTTTAACGTCCACTTGATAGACCTTGAAGTCTTTATGAGCCGCGTAAGCCAATAAGAGACGAATGGCTTCAATTCGGGCAACAGGAGCATACGTCTCGTCGTAGTCGATGCCTTCCTGTTGCTTGTATCCCTTGGCAACTAATCGTGTCTTGTTCCTGATCACTTCGCCATCTTCATTCTTTTTGTTCTTAAATACCCATTTTGTTCCGATGATAGTTTTTCCCATGCGGCCGGGGTACTAATTTCCACACTTGGAGACGTTCGAATTGGTTGATTTCCTTCTGCATTGCGATAATATAATCCGGGAGCGTCTGCTACCTTAGTAGGCTCGTTTTGGCTTAAGAAGCAGCTGAAAAGGCTGTTTTGATGTCGTGTCTTACTCCGCTCGAAGGATCGCCAATTATTTGATCAATCGGATAAGCTCTAGTCCACTTGCGCTTATGTGGCAAGGCTGATGTTGGTGCATCTGACATTTGTGGGTCTGGATTTCCAATGATCTCCGATTGTTCATTTGTGTGAGGAAGTTCCAAATCTGCACTGGGAGGGAGCGACTCTGATGATTCTTCCTCAACACTCACGGTAGGTTCTTCGTTTTTCTGTGGCAAATCTGAATTGGGTGAGGTACGGACTGTTGAAGAACTTGGTACATCAGCTCGTCGGGGGTATGGTTGACGATAACTGGCGGATGTAGAGGCTCAAAGAGGGCATCCAATTCTTCTAACACAAGTCTTAGAACTTCGTCTAACGGTGATTGCTGAGTTGTTGCCACCTTCTGTTGGTTTTGTGCCAATACACCAGTTAATGCGGGTTCTGAGATGTTGTCTTCAGAAGCCACGGGTTTGGCACGGGTCCTGAACGAGGTGTAACAGGAGCCATATCGTTCACTTCGTGAAAAGTGACATTATAGCTTTCTTTAATCGTACGGTTGGACTTGATGTATACTCGGTACGCTTTTGATGTTGAGAGTAACCGATGAAAGTTGCTTCGAATGCTTTAGGGTCGAACTTTGCACGTTGCTCTATGTCGTTCGCCACAAAGCACTTGCACCCGAAAACTTTAAAGAATGACATGTTGGGTACTCTCTTATTTATAACCTCGTACGTAGTTTTGTTAAACCACTTGTGAACCACCGTCCTGTTTTGGGTAAAACAGGCGGTATTTACTGCTTCAGCCCAAAGAAAGTGTGGAAGCCCAGAACGGATCAGCATTGTACGAGCGGCTTCCACTAGGGTTCTGTTCTTCCTTTCAACGACCCCATTTTGTTTAGGTGTTTTTGCGGCTGAGAATTGTTGACTTATTCCAAGTATCTGATAAAACTCACTGAGATATTGGTTCTTGAACTCAGTGCCGTTGTATGTCGAATAACTTGAATAGTTTGTTGCAGCAGATTCTGAGTAGTGTTCACAAAGTTGATAATCAAGTCCCCTGTCTCATATTTGGTTCGGAGGAACTTTGTCCAAGTGTAGCGAGAGAAGTCATCGACGATTACTAGCACGTACTTGCGTCCACTGATACTCTGTGTCTGCATCAGCCCACAGAGGTCCATGCGGATTAGTTCCAATGGTCGAGAGGTAGATGCAATTTGCTTGACTTGATGAGACGCTCGCTTCATTTTTCCTAATTGTTATGGCGAACAATGATGCTCCTTTTGTAGTAGTATAGTTGGAAGACCGTGAACCAACTTTTTTGTAGAAAGGCGTTGGAGAGCTTTCATATTCAGATGAGATATTCGTTGATGCCATAAGTTGTTCCTCTGTAAAACAGTCTGAGAGATGAGGCATACAGCAGTCGAGGCCGTACGGACGTCAGGTTGATCGTGTAAAGATGGATGTCCGAAGTCCGTGAAGGAGTTCTGTGCGTCCAAATTCTGCACCGGTCAGCGTGAAAGACTACTTGAAATCCTTTATCGCAGAACTGGCCTATGCTGAACAAGTTATGGCGGAGTCCTTCGACATAAGAGACATCCTTTATCGTCAGATTTTCCAAATTATATCTCCACATCCAAGAATGGGAGTCGAGTCATTGTTTTCGAATGTGACTTTCCCGTTTGGTCGATCTTTGTAGTTGGCTCAGCAGCTCTTGATTTCCACTTAAGGTACCCACTTAAGCATGGTCCTCTCAGATTAGCAGATTTAATTTTGGGTTCAGATATGATTCCTAAATTTTTATTCGGAGGAGTTTAGTAACACATTCCACTTTTGGAGAAGTGGGTTTGGGTTTGCCTCTATAGGTGACTTGGCCTTTTTGGCTTTTGTCGTCCTAGGCGGAGATTTAGGAACCCATTTGGGTTGAACCTTGCAGGGAAGGTTAATTTCAGCACGTACAAATGCTTTGGTAGGCTTGACCGAGGAAAAGATATTTTCTTTTGATAATCTCCTAAGGTGCTTGGGGGACTCAATTTTTACGGAGATACCTTAGTGAGTACAAACATGCACAGCGCCATACGCTTTCTTTATGGCTGGATCTTGTTTCCTACGGGTCTTCCTAGTGGTATTTGTTTCAGGAATGACTATTTTTAGCTTCATATGTGAGCCAATTTCGAAATTTGTGCTTCTAAAATTGGTAGGCTATAGAGACATGTAGAAGCAATTATTAGAAGCAAAGAAATGACTCTTTTATTTCTACGAGTGTCATTTATTTGTACAGAAGGAGCACATTCATAGACATACTCAAATCTACTAGCTCCTTCTTAATACTAGATACTCTCACCTTCGGTTTCTAGTGCTTGTTCTACGCTCCTTGTAGACGTAGGTAGATAAGTCTTAGCACCTTTAACAGAATTATTTATGAACTTTTGATCTTTCGAAGGTGATTTTTTCGATTTTCAAGCTTTTCATAGTAGCGTGAGAGGCAGTTTGGGAGGATGAGGAAGCTTTGAGATTTCCATCTCTTTCAAGAACTTTTTCTTTTCAGCTTCGAAATTCTCTCTTTCTTTATCTGATTTGGCTTGAGCTTCCTCTATCTGTTTTATGATAGGGGTTTGTAGAGAGAATTTTTATAATGAACGTTTTTTACTTCCTCGTAGTGTGTTTGAGATTCATGAGGTAGAACTAAATCAGAGACAGGTGTTAAGATGGTTTAATATTTTTGTCTCTTTCATTTAGTTCTGTGTAGTCAAGAGGATTTCAGGCCCATGTGAGGCTCTTATCTTAGATGAATCTAAAGTATTTTGTTTTGTCGCTTCAGTAAAACTTCTAAGAGATCTTACTCCTAAACCCAGGTTCTAAATGTCAATATATTTTCTTTTTCAGTAGAACATGTGGTTAGTAAAACCTATGCCTTCTATTGGATGGTAGAATTCTGTATCCTTGGGCTGGTTCAAAAATATCGTCTGTTCAGAATGTCCCCTACGCGTAAGAATATAATCTAATTTTTTAATTTTTGCATATAATTTCTTACGTTCCTCACCTAGGAGAGCATAATTATTTTCTAACGTTAGTTTAGCGGCTTGACAGGCATTTAGTTCTTTACTAAGCTCACTAACCTTTGTATTAGATATTTTTAATTGAGCTTCTAAGTTAGTGATCTAGTGGTAGCTTCGGTTATCCTACAATTTAGGGTGGATTTCTCATTGAGATTCTTAACCAAGCAATTGTAGTTATTTGCTAGCCATCTTCTAATTCCTTAATCTTTCGCTATGCTGTCCTATTTGAGGTTGACTAGTCTCTCTAGAATGTAGGCTCTTAGTAAGTTCTTCTATTTTTAGCACTAGAGCTTCTAAGTTCTGATTCGAGACTATTTATCTTTCTCCTGAGACTAGAGAGTTTATCCTCTACTTCCTTATACTTTTCTGCTCAAGTTTCATGTTAGCATATTGTTTTATATATGATTCTAACATGGTCAGTAATGTAGAAGAAGAGTCTACCTCTTGTGATGAGGTGGATGCGTCATCTTCGTCCTTCGAGTTGATGTTTCAACATCACTGTCGTTGTCAAGGCGTGCCATGAGGGCAAGATTCTCGTCTCCAGAACTAGACTTGTCTTCGAGCCAGTGGTCCTGCTCTGCCATGAGGCTACTCCTGCTTCCTTCTACTTCGTGAGTTGAAGCTTCTTGGAGTAGTAAGTAGCACTCTTTCTTGGGAAGAGTGCATCTCCAGCAAAATGACCAGGCTTTCCGCAGTTGAAGCACTTGTTGGGCTCTTTAGTGCTCTTGACTTCGGAGCTCTCTGGTGCATGTTCCTTGTTCTTAGAGCTTGAGGTCCAAAGTTTGTTGGCCGAGGATGGGACTTCTTGAAGTATTTCTTGCTCATCATTTTTCCGATTAAAGCCAACTGCTTCCCCAGTGCCTTCATGCTTGGCTCGGGCGTCTGATTCTGAATCTTCTTCTGACTCAGAGAGGAGGTAGGCCTAACGATCTTCTCTTTGCGAGGCTTTGTTCCACGCTTCTTTGAGACTACAGCAACGGTGTTGTCAACCTGCTTGGCCCTTCTGCTCTCTCTGAGTCTCGAAACATCTTCCTCGTGTGGGCGAGATTATCAAAAACGGCATGAATATCCAACTCCTCCATAACTTTGTCTTGTCTAAGTTGAGTGGATATCTTTTTCCAGTCCGAGGGCAGAGAGGATGGAAATCTAATATTTGTTTCCATGTTCGTTTTCGAGATTTCTATCTTCCTCATCCGTTGAGAAGAGTGAGTATCTGATATACATCATATAGGCTCTCCTCCGGCTTTGCTTTGAACGAGTCATAAGCAGTGAGAATATTCCCTTTTTGGCCTTGATGCATACTTCTGTCCTTTGCATCATCCTATGAAACTCATCCCACATTTTCTTAGCCGTTGGGAGGCTGTCTATCTGTCTATAGATGTCATTAGGGATGCCTTGCATTAGTGTGTTCATGGCTATTAGATCAGCCTCCACGCGGGCCTTTTCCTCGATAGAGTACTCCCTAGGCTCCTTAAGTCGCCTAGTAGCGGGAATTCGAGGAGTAGCCGTGTCATCACGCTATGGTAACCCAAAATTGTGCATGTCCCTCTTCGAGTGACTGCAATAGATTTTCGGCTTGATCTTTCAGAGCATGAAATTTAGAAAGCGGCTCTCCAGACTGTGTATTCACCGCGTTGCAAGAATCGGCGGACGATTGTCGTTTCCTAGCGAGTATGCATCCATCTCTTCTTGTCTTTTATTGTTGTTGACGAAGGATCTTCGTTGGTTGTTTTGATGGATTTGAGTGATGTATGTGCTTCACAAGTAGCGAATTAGTTAGTAGCGTTTGATATTAAGCAGACGAGAATTATTTTCGATTCTATCTTTAGATTTTCGATCGAAAATAATTCAGTCGTGATTAAAATGTACGTCTGTTCTCGTGTGAGAAACTGTGTCCAGAGAAAATTTTTCGAGCGACAAAAATTTGTGCAAATACTTTCAATCGGGAAAAATCTTTTGATCGTGAATTTATTTCGATCGCAAGAAACTGTAACTTAAAGTAGGTTTCTTGCTTAGTCATAATAATTCGTTGACATGAAAAAGTTTTTTCGATCGAAAGAATTTTTGCTTGGTCAAACTGTATTAGTTTTGACCGAAAAAAGTTTCGACGGTAAGTTTTGCAAGCGCAAAGGTCAAAATAGGTCTTCGTCGAAAAGTTTTTCGCTAAATAACTCTCGAAAAATTCTTCTACTAAAATCGTTTCTTAGTAAAGACGATTTTAGTGCTGACTTAGTGTTCTGATCGATAAAATTCTCGGCGCGGAAGATTTGCGATCGAGAAATTTCTGCGAGCGAAAACTTTAGCAAGAAAAATTGAACTCCAGGGAATAAAATAAGAACCCTAATTAACCCTGATTCAACCAAAAACGATGAGTTAGACTTTGAAATTGCAGGTTTCTGCTCGTAATCAGAAGTTTGATTCGCACGAACAGATAATTAAACACAATATGAAGTAAAGTATGTCAATTTGAACAAAATCAAACTGTGTTCATGTTTGTTCTTCCCGCGAATAGTAACGATTTAAATATGATCTAATCTGCTAAATTGATATTCAAACTGCTACGAATCTAATCGTAATCGATTTCTATTGCTAGAACAAACACGGGAACATCAAATTCAAATCAGATAAGCACAGAATTAGGCAGTTCAGATCGAAAAACTATTTCGCGCCAAAACTGTTCTTCGCGTGAACTGTTCCAGAATAAAAATTTCGATTCGAATTTAACAATTCGATTCAAAACAGAACGAATATGCTCTGCTACCAATGTTAGGTCCTCGTTTGTCAACACAATCAAGCCTAGGCATGAATTCTAAGATACCGCTAAGAATTATTGAACAATGTATTTCGATCGAAAACCTTCACTCGAAGAACACGAGAGACAATTCCTTTAGTGTGAGAAAGTTTTGTTGTTCTCTCTCTAGAACTGAATTCGGCAATCTTCGAATTGATTCTGTAATTTTCTGTATTCAGCTCAATGTTTGTGCAACTATTTATACCAAACAAACTTGGTATAAATATCAAACTAGTCCTAATCTAAGGATTACTATACATAAAGCCCCTAATTACAAAGACAACTAATAAATCCAGCACAATTAAAATGATACTCTACAAGCTCAAATTCAATCAATTCAGCTCGAATGATTTTCTAAACGCTACAGATCTAATTGCAAACGTTTAGTATCACTAAAACGAGCAAGAAAGCATCAAATTCAAGCAATTGAGCACAGAGTTGAGCTATTAGATCGAAATTTAAATTCGCGCCAAACTGATCTCCGATGGAACAGTACCCGAACTCAAACTTCAATCCAATTCTAACAATTTCCGATTCAAAACAGAACGAATCTGCACTAGTACCAATTCTTAGGTCCTAATTTATCAACTCTATGCTCCTAGGCATGAATTCTAAGGCAATCAATAAGAATTGTAGAGATTTGAGATTTTGATCGAAAACCTTCTTCAGGAGCGCGGGAGAGAATTTCGCTTAGGGTGAGAAGATTTCTTGTGTTTCTCTCTCTAGAAATTAAATTGCAAGCCTTTCGGATCAATTTTCTAAATCTTCTCATTAAGCTCATTGTTTGTACATCTATTTATACCAAAATACTTGGTATAAATTACAAACTAAGTCCTAAACTAAGGAATATAATTTGTGTTCTTTACTACGGAAATAAATCCACCTAACAAAATTCTATAAGGTTGGTAAAAAACATTTCTCATTGTTACAAAGGTCAGTCAAATCTTGAAAGAAATTCACTCAATATTTCGGTCTTAGTCATTTTCCTTTAAAATAAAGCACAGACATTTTTTAATAACAATGAAAGATGAACAAACATGTTATGGATGAGTCACGTCCTGTGGGCCCCCTCCAACGCATTATTAATGGTTGACTTTTGCACCCGTTACTAAGAAAAGTTACAAGATCGCACGGAAGACACTAGCCATATTTTTAGAAACGACGGGAAAAATTATGTCATCAATTGTACCACTAAGTTAACGCGTTCGACCTGCTAGAAACTCCAAAACAGTCCAAAAGAACAAGTATCTGTAAGTTAAATTTATATCATATAAAATAGAGTAATATCCATGACCGCTCAAATCTGAAAAATAAATCTCAATCGAATATAGGGGAAAAAGACATCCGGACAATACGTACTACACAACAGCTTTTTTCAAGAATCAATTACAAGACACCTTGAACTACATTGATATTTGGATCAATCTTGTACGCGCAAAGGACTAAACATAAATAATTATTCGGCGAGGCAAAGACTGATCCTGATATCAATAGTGATTCAAGCTACCTTCACCTCCGCTCATTTCATTGTGTCTCTAAACGTGAACATACAAGCTTAGCCCTTGTTGCCGCCTACACTGCTATATTGTTCTAAAAGTCTCATATTTATATACAAGCTAAACCCTATGTGGGTTTTGGATGTGTGGTTGGTAGAGTCATGATTTCAAACAAATATCCGAAGAATCATTATTATTTAGTAGTGACCATCATTACAAGCAATAAATACATAATCTTTACATTAAATTTATTTTATTTGAGAAGGTATATCTTGATTTGGTGATTAGTAACAAGCAATAAATGCAGCAATTTTCCACTAAATTTTATCTTACTTAAGAAATATATCTTGGTTTGGTGGATTAGTAACATGTCACTCTGAAAGTTAAGAGTCGATACTCGTGTTTTTATTCAAATATACATAGTAACATGATTTTTTTTCTCTACTCTTATTCTTGTCAGTTTGTTCATTACTCGATTTATATCCATTATTAACAACAAGGCCAAGTGCTAGATGATTTATAAAATAAACTTATGGTCAATAAGCTCTAAAGACAACCGTTATCGTCTTGACCAACCAATTTAAAAAGAACATTGTTTAAAAATAGTTCCAGTTTATTCTCTCACAACATCCCGGTGACAGGACCAATAATATAGGTTTACTTCGTTCCCGTTAATTTATGTTCGATTGGTAAAAAATATAAAACAATATTGATAAGTTTTAAATTTATTTCTAAGGTAATAATCATATCTCACGAAGTAAATGAAGATCCAAATTTTGAGATAATACTTGAAATTGTTGCGTAAGAAAATCCTTTAACAGAATTACTAATAACATCAAGTAATCTTACTTACGAATTCGTCATGAATATTTAACATCTATCCCTGGATTCTAGTTCATTAAGTTATATTCAATAGAACATTCTAAAGTGCAAGGCATCTAGTGAAACTGACAAATATATTATAATTATTGAGTCGATTATAATGAAAATGGAATCATGCATATGGAAGGCGAGCATAAAAAAGCAAATGCTGAAGTTTCGTTGAAAACTGTATTTAATAATTTCTTTCTAAAACTAATGTTAATTAGGATAAAGAATATTATTTGTGTTCTTCTCTACGGTAATAAATCCACCTAAGAAAATTCTATGAGGTTGGTAAAAAAACATTTATCGTTGTTACAAAGGTCAGTAAAAATCTTGAAAGATAATTCACTCGATATTCGGTCTTAGTCATTTTCCTTAAAATAAAGCACGGACATTTTTTTGATAACAATGAAGATAAACAAACATTGTTATGGATGAGTCACGTCCTGTGGACCCGCTCAATGCGTTATTAATGGTTGGCTTTGCACCCGTACTGTGAAAAGTTATAAGATTCGCACAGAAGACACTAGCCATATTTTTAGAAACGACACGGAAAGTTTATGTCATCAATTGTAACACTAAGTTAACACGTTCGACCTGCTAGAAACTCCCAAACAGTCCAAAAGAACAAGTATCTATAAGTTAAATTTATATCATATAAATAGAGTAATATCCATGGCCGTTCAAATCTTAACAATAAATCTCAAATCGAATATAGGGAAGAAGAGATCCGGGACAATACGTACACAACAACTTTTCTCAAGAAATCAGTTACAAGACACCTTGAACTACATTGATATTTGGATCAATCTTGTGCGAGCAAATAACAAAACCTAAATAATTGTTCGGCGAGGTAATTATTGATCCTGATATCAATAGTGATTCAAGCTACCTTCACCTCTGCTCATTTCATCGCGTCTCTAAACGTGAATATACAAGCTTAGACCTTGTTGCCGTCTACTCTGCTATATGTTCTAAAAGTCTCATATTTATATACAGCTAAACCCTATGTGGTGTTGTGGTTATATTAAAATTGTCGTTAAGTCAAGGATTAACTAGAAAATAAAAAAGTGGATGTCTTATTGGTAGAGTCATGATTTAAAACAAATATCTAAAGAATCATTATTTAGTAGTGACCATCATTACAAGCAATAAATACAGAATCTTTACATTAAATTTATTTTATTTGAGAAGATATATCTTGATTTGGTTGATTAGTAACAAGCAATAAATGCAGCAATTTCCATTAAATTTTATGTTACTTAGGAAAATATATCTTGATTTGGTGGATTAATGTCACTCTGAAAGTTTAAAGAGTTGATACTCCTGTTTTTATTCAAGTATACATAGTAACATGTTTTTTTCTCTACTCTTATTCTTTCCAGTTTGTTCATTACTCGATTTATATCCATTATTAACAAACAAGGCCAAGTGCTACATGATTTGTAAATTAAACTTATGTTCGATAAGCTTTGAAGACAAATCGTTATCGTCTTGACCAACAATTTAAAATGAACATTTTTCGTAATAAAATAGTGCCAGTTTATTCTCTCACAACAAGTTTCGGTGACAAGACCAGTAATATAGGCTTACTTCGTTCCCGTTAAATTTATGTTCGGTTGGTAAAAAAATATAAACAATATTTGATAAGTTCTAAATTTATTTTCTAAGGTAATAATCATATCTCACGAATAAATGAAGATCCAATTTTCGAGATACTACTTGAAATTTTTGCGTAAGAAAATCCTTTCACAGCAATACTAGTAACATCAAGTAATCTTAGTTACGAATTCGTCATGAATTTTAACTTCATCCATGGATTCTAGTTCATTAAAATATATTCAATAGAACATTCTAAAGTGCAAGGCCCTAGTGAAATAGACAAATAAATTATAATGATTGAGTCGATTATAATGAAAATTGAATCATTCATATGGAAGTCGAGCACAAAAAAAGCAAATGTTGAAGTGTTAGGTCCTCAATTATCAACTCCTATGATCCTAGACTCAAATACTAAGAATTCGATTAGGATTGAATGGATTGAATTTCGATCGAAAACCTTCGATGAAGAACACGAGAGAGAATGCGGGTAGTGAGAGACAGATTTCTGAGTTTCTCTCTTTAGAATTGGATTTGGCAGCCTTTCGGATCATTCTCTAATATCTGTATTAATTTCAATGTTTGTACATGTATTTATACCAAACAAACTTTGTATAAATATTAAACTAGTCCTAATCTAAGGACTACTACAAATAACGCCCCAATCTACGAAGACAGCTAATAAATCAAATCACAATTACAAAGTGTATTCTATAATCTCCCCCTATGTGCTTGATTTCTCTTCCGCGCTGCCTGTCTTCGTTGGACGTAGTAAGGCCTGCGCAAGTCCAGCGTATACTCGAAGTCCCTTAGCGTGTTCCCAGCTCCAGTCTCTCCTCAATGTCATCAAGTAGTTCCAACAGGAGCGGTTGTTCTCTCACGTACCTGTTAATCCTCAGCATTGTCTCAAAACTTATGAATCTCAGTCTTCAGCATCATCCTAGTCTTCTTAGCTATTGGATTGTGGTACGTGACGCCTAAGACTGAGCTGATATGTACGTGATTGCTTGGAAGCCCTTCGATTTCAGGTCCTTGATTGAGCGGGGGCCGTCATGTTGACCTTCTTTTGCTCTCTAGAGCCATCTGAAGGTCGTGTGCGACGGAGTATCTTCGCACATGAATCGGTAGAGTCCCTCGAGATAAAGCCTTGAGGACCTTTGTACTTCTCTACATAGAGTTGGTAGAGCTTGTACACCTCCTTGGCAGGAAGATAAGGTAGGTCACTCTCGCTTAGTTCTTCTCGAGTTCTATCTATCCGCTCTATCACGTAGTATAGCGTTGGGATATTCCCTTAGTGCAGTAGACGATGAGTAGCTGACAGATTGGAGACAATTCCTTGAAGTGACTCTTTAGCCGTTCCTTAGGAATCCCCAACCTCATGTCTGGTCCGAGTTGGGTCAGCATCCAAAGATAACTAATCCTTTTCTGCTGCTCATAGTGAGAGTGCCTTTGAGTTCGAAATCGTTCGGCGTCTTGATTTTGTTCGGTGACCTCCAATTATTTTGACAAACTTCTTCCAGGAATGTCATCTCGATCCTAATGTTTTCCCACTGCGTATCAATGTGAACGGTTCAGGTTGTAGGCGAGGCCGCTCATTGCGCAATTAATTCTGGAAGCCTTGCGGGAATATGTTCATGATATTCGCCTTTCTGAAGTTCTTCGTCTTCAATTAAAACTAAGTCAACCGAAGCTGCTTGGAGGAACTGTCGAACGTCCCTGATGCGATGTCTTTGAGCTTCATCGAGCATGCTGTGGGTCATCCACTATCTTTCGAAGATGTACTTATCTAGGAATTCGTGCGGATTGACACCATGGCCAGAAGTACCCGGTTGGTCTGGAGCGATCGAGGAGTAGCTTGAGTAGCTGCTAGGGCTACGAGTATCGCGGCACTTGCTTCTTCTTCGGAAGCAAGGGGCTGGTGAAGGTCGGTGGCGTGGGAGGAGGCGTCCTTAGTTGAAAGGTTGGTGGGTCGATGTGGGTTTGGGTTTGGGTTTGAGTGGTGCGGTGCGTGATGGTGGTTGTTTGGGTAGTGGGTTGTGAGGTTCCAGTGGCTCCTTTACTTGTCTGAGTCGCGCCAGGGTTCTGTCTCTGACCCCTTGTGATAAGCCTTAGCCTTTTCTCGCCCTCAGGACGACCCTGATTGTCTGGATCGTCATGTCAGCGTTTGTAGTGGGAGCCTTGGCCGCGGCACGTTTGGGATGGGTCAGGACGATCGACGAGACGACGGAAGAGATCTTCTTCTTCCGGCATTCGTGTGGATAGTTCTAGTAGCCCCCGCGACCAAAATGGAGTGGAGGTCGGTGATGGGTACGGTTGCGGGATTTATTATGTTGTGGGTGAGGATGGGTGTTGGGACTTGTGTGGATAGTATGGGTTGAGGTGGTCTGTGGATGGGTTGCGACGAAGACGGCTCCGAGACGGGTGCTTTCCCACGATCTTGGCGGGACGTCTCGATGGCATTGCGCACGCTTTCCATAATCTTGTCTTCAAAATCCTTTAGCGCATTGGCGAGAGCGGCCTGAAGTCTGTCTTCAGTCACGTACGGAGCGGACGCCTCCGTTGTAGATGTTTCAGGACGACTGATGTCGCCTATTATCAACCCGTGAGCTAACACCAGCTCCTCAGGTTGGCTCGCAGTCACTTGAGGTTGTGACTGTTGGAGACTTCCACCAATCCTTGAGTCGAATCTTGAAGATTCTCCTCTATGGGTGTTGTGACAGGTTCTGATTGAACCTGTGAACCAGGCACTGGGAGATCGTGTTGCGGTTCAAGATTGAGCGAAGTAGTGGCCGCAGCACTTGAAGAGATGATTGGCACGTTATCTAGTGCGATGGTGACGGCGGTGAAGAGGGACTTGATTTGTATGCTAAGTCGTCTGAGAGTCCGTCTTATCAAGCTGATCTCCTCATCGGACTCCGTGTCGGATGAGGTGGCTGTGTGAGGAGTTGGGTCACGTTCAACATCCTCAAGAGCCTGATCAGTCACCAGTGGAATTGAGCTGTGCCCCATTTCTGCCTCGGGCTGTGCTACTTGTTGAAGAACCTCCTCAATGGTTTCTTCGAGCACACCAACATGAACGGGCACTTCCACTTGGAATGTTTCTTCTGGAGCTTCTTGTTCCAACTCTGCCGCCACAGCATCGATCAACGAGGCATCGATCAATGTTTCTTCAGGAATTTTTCATCCTGAGTTGGAAGCTCCTGTTCTAGCTCCTGGGCCACTGTATCAATCATCATGGCGTCAGGGCTTGAGTGTTGTTGTGGAGAGCTCACTTGGAAATCTGTTGGGGGCCCTCGAATCATCTGCTCATTAAGGTGATGTTCCCGATAGTATCTCCGATATCGTCTCCTGCGGGGTCGGCGAGACGTAGCAGCTCCAGCGGAATGGCCATGGATGGCTGAGTTAGGTCCGCGACCCAGGGGTTGTGGAAGAAGAATTTTAGCCTAGGTGACTGATAGATTCCTCCCGGAGGCAGACGAGGAATATTCTGCTCGTACATCCTCCATTTGTTGTCGGATGATGACTGAGAACCATCTCGCATACGACACGTTTTGGAACGTTTGTTCTCTTTTTGTCTGATCTGTTCTGCGAGGTCGTTTCAGATCAGTTGAGCGAAAATCGTAATTCCGCGAGAACACTACTCCGTGAAATAGCCGGAGGATGTGGCCGTTGCCTTTGTCGAAGCCTGCGTACTTCGAGGACAGACACTTATTGATTATGCCAAAAAGTGTCTTCCACGGATGGGAAATCCCGTTGCTCTGCATCTGAGCTAACTTGGTGAACGGCGGACGGTACCCCATCTGGAGGAAATCATGCACCATTTCTTCATCTGATGGGAGGGGGTCGTAATTTTGGATGTGAGGGAGGTCGAGCATAAGTCTGAGGTCCTTCTTGCTCATACAGATGTGCCTGTCCCTATAACTGTAGTAAAATGATACGCCCCGTCCAAGATGATGCTCTTGATAGTACCCCAGAACTGCTGGAGGTAGACCATTGGCACGAGACAGTCACGGTAAGAGCATGCCATAATGGATGCCTTGCAGTATACACACGATGATGTCGTCTGGACACCGGAAGGTGTCAGATCTAATTGGAAGTTCGTGTCGTGTACATTGAGGTACATAGCCTTCTCGTAGATGTGGTTGTAAGTAGGGTAGTGATCCATCTGAAATACAAACTCAAATCATTAGCTAGATTAAAATTTAGTCGAAATAGTTTTTATCAAATCATAATGATGAAGCTAGGAATAACATGTTTGATAAATTGTAGTGGAAATATGAATGCACATATAGGTCTTATAGAGTGAATTTTGAAGTCGTAATGTTATTTCGACATATGTATGTTAGTTCAAAGAAAATTTGATCGAAATTTTACTAAGTGTTGAAAACACTATTCACTCCGTGCTTTTTATCGCGCGAGAATCTGAAATTCTCAATGAATTACCTAAATGTGATTTTGAATTGAATATTTGCCATCAAAAATTTATTCGCTGAAGATAGCTAAAGTTAAAAAACTTAGAAAATCTCTAAGTGTTCGAACTCAAGTTGCGGTACTGTAGCCGAGAAATTTTACGATCGAGAAAAATTTCCGTGTAAATTTACGATCGAGAAATTAGATTTCCAAGTAAATTTACGATAGAAAAATTTTTCGCGCGTGAATAAATTTTTTTCGCTATGAAAATTAACGAGCGAGAAAGATTTTCGATTTCAAAGGTTTTTCGCTGCGAAAGTTTACGATCGAGAAATTTTCAATGAGAGACTAAGTCAACCATCGAGAAAGTTTTCGATCGATTAGATTATCGCTGCGTGCTTTTACGATCGAGAAATTTTATCATCGAAAAAACTTAATTTCCCGCCGCTAAAATTTTCGACTGAGAGCAAAATTGAAATCGAAATTTGCGACTGTAAGTTTTGCGCTCGAAATTTTAAAGGGACTGCATCTATTTTAACTATTCCTCCTATTAATATCTCGCTCGCATAAAATCAAAATTGTATTTCTCGTTTGTAAGTAATTTTTTATCTACGTTATAAAACTTAATGACTAAAAAAGGTTAGCGATCGAAAATCTTTTACGATGCAAACAGTGACTTAATCAAATTGAGATTCTATTTTAACCTTTTTGCGAGCGAGAAAGTTCTTCGACGCATTTAAAGTTTTAAACTCCAGTTTAGTCTTATCATTCAATCGAAGTTATACTCACACACAATGATCAAGAAACATCGAAACTACCCTATTATGCAGTTTTTATCCTAGATTATACTTAGATAAGGTCTAAAGTCCTGCAAACAAGAGTTCGAGTTCTCAGAATACTAACAGTCGAGAAATAATCACAGAATCATGCGAAATATTCCAAAATACAGATGCAAATAGTTTAAATGCACGATAAACCCTAACAGAAGTCAAATCTACCTTCTAAAGACGAAAATCAGATGAAAATTGGAAAGATTTTGAAGATTTGATGTTCGTCTTTTAGGAGAAGAAGTTTTTCGCTCGAGAATTTTGACTGTGATTTTTGCGATCGAGGGTTTTAACGTGTATTTAGGGATTTTCGATTGCAAGTAATGATTTCGTTTAATTTTGGGCTGATTAGACGTTTTTTTGTGACTCAGTGAAATCCAAGTCCATTACTATTGCGATCGAGAAATTGTCTTTGCTTACTGTTTGAATTTTCGCTCGACAAAATCCATTTCATTAATTCCTGTGTAATTTTCGCTCGTCAATTTTTTGAGAGCGTAAATTAACACTTGGTCCCAAATAAATTTTCGCTCGAGAAACTGTGATTGAAAATTACCAAATTCACCTGGTTTCTCGATAGTAAGTTTCCTTAATTTCTCATATTGATCCTAAATTTTAAAAATTAAACCACAAAATTACTATTCTAAGTATAAACGAAAGTGCAATTAACTCCCTGTATTTCCAAAGAAATGACATCTGGCTCCAATATTGTTCTTCGATAATCTGCAGTACTTAGAGCAAAATGTCGAGAATATTAGAGTGATTAAGAAGTAACTTTTCTAATAAGGCTCCCCCTGAATTGTTTACCAATGTCTTGAGTCCACAGCATGAAGATTTTGTGAAGTCCTCCTTATTTAAGCGTTGTCCAAAGCGAATCAAAATGAAAAATTCCTGCAACACTTAAAGAAAGAATGTAAAAAATATTTGGAGCTCAAAAACATGGAGTCACTGTAGATGCTCCCCTCAAATAGTGCACATGTATCGATTATCACGTAACTATGCAAATCAATACAAGTAACAATCATAGCGCAATTAATCACTTTTAGACCAGTTACATGTTCCCCTAATCATGTAATAAAGATTTGCGCGAGGGTATGAGCCAAAAACAATATTCGCATTTTAATCAATTAATACCAATGCAAGTTAATATGCATTCAAAATGTGCGAAATATGTATATATATATTTTCAAATAGTATATCTATATATATCTATAATTTTCAGATGTATATTAATCTTATTAAATTATGGGATCAGATTATTTTGCTTCAAGTGATCGTCGCGCCAAGTTTTTGTATGACACTTGAAAGACAACACTGCCATGTCTAGTCATCAAACTGAAGTTCTAAGATCATTAAGGTGATCCATTTCGACAACTCTCACTAAGTCACTCTAGCGCTCTAATTTTTTTTTTTGACTCGGGGATTTATATGTATATCGCTCAAGTCAACACAAGCAATTTTAGGTCAATTTTCCTATGATCAAGGCATAATTAATCATTTCACCTAAGCTAGAGATCGTCGTTTGGAATCAAAGGACTTTTAAGGGTTTAATTTGGCTAGGACTTGGGGAGAAGGAAATTATTAGGAAAAGGTGAGTTTATCTTTATCGTCTTCCATTTCTACGTCCGTCTCCTTCTTTTCTTTCGGCAAACAGAAATTTTCATCTTTTCAATCACATCCTTATGTTATCCCTTTTATGCTCAAGCTGAAGCTCACGCGTGCTCCACGAGGCTCTAGGAGATTATCGTAGGGCGAAGTTCTTCCTGTTGGGTTCTTGGGCCGATACCGTGCTCCTCTTCTCTAACTCCCTAGAGAGGTTTCAGAGATTATCAATTGGAAAAGTTCACGGTTACGGAATTCGTACCCAAGGTTGTGCTCCTCTTCCCCGTTTCCTGATATAAGACGGGATTGTCGTTGGAGAAGTTCACTTCGAGGTGCTCATCTTTCCAGCGTTCTGACGAGCGTACGAGATTATCGACGGAGAAGTTCACCGCAGATCCATGCCTTCTTTTGGTAGTTTGAAAGAAGTTCCTTTGGTCTGTTTTTGTGCGTTGAGCATTGCCTTCTTTTGTCATCTTCTCGTTTTCTTTAACTTTCTCTCCCTAATTTTCTTGTTTGAACAACCATTTGACGAGATAGAATCGGTTGAAGGTTGAAATGGGTTTCAAATGAAGAAAAGAAGTCGGAGAAGGTCCAAAGTTGATGACTAAGGGCTATGATATGGAAAGGATTTGCAAAGGCGAATGAGGAATTGCCTAAATGTCCCAAATCATTTTCCTGACGATGCTAAAGAAGGACGAGTATTGAAGCCGAGTATCACTAGAAAAGACATTTAATTAAAGTGTGACTTCACTCGAGAGATAGATCCAAGGAGAAACAAATTGAAGGGTTAGAGTCCTCTCACATTTGAAAGGGGCTTTGTGTCTATTGTGGCAAACTTAAGACCTTTAGACACAAGAATGTGACTTAGACTGACAGAATTAAGCAGTTGACCAGTCGCATGTCGAACAAAACTTTACGTTACTTAGACCGAAGCATCCTAAAGGATCTCGTCATTCCCTTTTATTATAGATATATGTATAGTTTTTTTTATTTATTATCACGCAAGATAAGACAAGTGAGCATGGGAAAACACATAGTAGAGAGCATATGATAGCACAGAAGATCAGGTAATGCACATATCACGGGAGATTCAACATGCCTAATTTTTCGACAATTAATTGGAATCGTTTTTCATCCAATGCCTTGGTGAAAATGTCGGCTAGTTGATATTCCATGTTCACAAAGTACATGTCAATGGTGCCTTTTCTACGTGATCTTTGATAAAGTGATATCTAATGTCTACGTGTTTCGTGCGTGAATCGTGAACAGGATTGCATGTAATCACAATAGCACTTTGACTATCACTATATTATGGGTATATTATTTAAATTGTACCCATAGTCGCGAAGCTGAGTCGCATCCATAGTACTGGAGCAACAGCTGGCGACTGCGACGTATTCAGCTTCAGCCGTTGAAGTTGAGACGCAATTTTGCTTTTTGGATGACTAACAGACCAGCTTTTCGCCTAGAAATTGAGCACCGTCGGAGGTACTTTTCCTGTCCATCGGCAACCTGCCATAATCAGCGTCAGTATAGCCGAAACTTGAAATTCGTACCTTTAGGATACCATAGTCCTAAGGTAGATGAGCCCTTAAGGTAGCGAAGAATACGCCTTCAGGATCGGCTTGGAAGCGGGCACAAAGAAAAGTGGCAAACGGGATATCCGGCCGGCTCGAAGTGAGATAGAGAAGAGATCCAATTATGCTGCGGTAGAGTGTGATGTCGACTGATTTCCTGTGGGATCGGCATCCAACTTGCAGTTTGTTGACATAGGAGTGCTGAGAGGCTTTGCTCTGATCTTGATGGAACTTTTTCAGAATGTCCTTAATATACTTTGTTTTACTGATAAATATTCCACCATTGAGCTGCCTGACTTGAAGTCCTAGGAAGAATTGCATCTCTCCCATGTGGTCATTTCGAATTTACTCTTCATGAGATGTCCGAAACTTCTTGCAAAGCCGTGGATTTGTTGAACCGAAAATGATGTCATCGACGTAAACTTGAACGGACCATCAGATCCTTGTCTTGCCATTTGATGAAGAGCGTCGTATCGAGTGTTCCTCGAATAAATTCTTACATTACGAGGAACTCGCTTAAGACATCATACCAAGCACGTGGGGCTTGTTATAGTCCGTAGAGAGCTTTATCCAATCGATAGACGTAATCGGGATGTTCTTGATCACGAAGCCGTCTGGCTGAGCGACATAGACTTCTTCTTAAGTATGCCGTGAGAAAGGCGTTTTAACATCCATTTGATAGACCTTGAAGTCTTTATGAGCCGCGTAAGCCAATAAGAGACGAATGGCTTCAATTCGGGCAACAGGGCATACGTTTCGTCGTAATCAATGCCTTCCTGTTGGTTGTATCCCTTTGCAACTAATCGTGACTCGTTCCGGATCACTTCGCCATCTTCATTCTTCTTGTTCTTGAATACCCATTTTGTCCCGATGATGTTTTCCCATGCGGACGGGGTAACTATTTCCAAACTGAAGACGTTCGAATTGGTGATTTCCTCTTTGCATTGCAATTATCGAATCCGGGTCTCGTAGTGCGTCTGCTACTTTAGTAGGCTGGTTTGGCTTAAGAAGCAGCTAAAACGACCATGTTGATGTCGCGTCCTTACTCCACTCGAATGATCGCAAATTATCTGAACAACCTGGTGAGCTCTAGTCCACTTGCGCGCATGTGGCAAAGATGAAGATGAAGCATCAGTCATTTGTGGGTCGAGATCTCC
>JAPQWV010005038.1:0-23466 GCA_027422505.1 Craterostigma plantagineum | reverse complement strand
TACCCTTGTTAAGCTTTAAATTTCGCACCCTAGGTGTAGATGGATATCATTAATGAACTTAAATGCAAAAAGTTGAAGAAGAATGCCGTAAGAACCCTAAATGCGAGATAAACTCATGATGAGGTCTCTATTCGGACAAACTAGCTAGCAAATAGCTTAGTATGTGATTTAGAACATGTAAATGTTGGGTAGAATAAGCTAGAATCGTGTTTCAATGGGATGATGAACGACGAAGAGTGAAGATGATGATAAATGTCGAGATGTTGAAGCTAAAAATGTCGAAACAAATGATAAATGTCGAGATGCATGTCGAAAGTCATGTCGACATTTCTAAATTCAAATGTCGAAACAGAATGTCGAGGTTCATGTGAAATGCATGTCGACATTTTCTAATTCAAATGTCGAAATATAATGTCGAGTAATAGATAAGATTCGACTTAATATATATATATATCGAGATTTCCATTGTACAAATGTTGAAAGGTAAAATGTCGAAATGTGAAAATAAGGTGTCGAGTTTAATTTAATGTCGAGACCTCTAATTGAAATAAATGTCGAGTTCATACACAAAAAAATGTCGAAGAACCAAAGAAAAATGTCGAGGCCTAGGATATCGAGATTTATACGATGTCGATAGATCAAGTTAAAAGTCGAGCTAAGAATGCCAAGATAAAAATGTCGACGTAATATATATCGACATTTTATAAATGTCGAGATCCATGCGAGTTTCATGTCGACATTTCTAATCATAAATGTCGAAACAGATAATAAATGTCGAGCTGAGCAAAAAGGTCGAATTAAGACAGTCGAGGAAAAATGTCGACAAAGATGTCGAGATGCACTTTGAGTCCTGTCGACATCTTCTTCAAATGTCGAAATGTAAATGTCGAGATTTCTATAATATAAATGTCGAACTAGAAGATAATGTCGAGAGGCTAAAATGTCGAACCCTTACCAAAACAAAATGTCGAGACCCTTTAGCTAAATGTCGAAACTTGAAAATGTCGTGATTTATGTGAGTTTTATGCCGACATTTTCAGATGTTAAAATTATATTAAATCTCGAGATCAAGCTTGGGATAAATTGTCGAGATTATATAGAAATCGACTGACTTGGGAAATTTAATAAGGCAAATCGAAAGATGCGAGGTCTAGGGAATTTATACAAAGTCTAAATAACTAAACATGACGAAAATTATTGTTTCGACGAATTATCCAAGAAAAGCAAACGTACTAACATCATAACCCTCTTATTCAAAAAGGTCGTACGTTAGGAGCTAACGGGGAGAATATTAATTACGCTTGGACGACAGGTAAGTAGAAATCCAACTACGATACGTAACTTGCCTGCGTCTGATTATGTGAATTTACGTGCTCGTGTATTTTACGTAGAACGTGCATGTTACGACAAAGTTATTTGATATGCATGATAGTATGATCTGCATAATTATATGAGCATGGCATGAGCACTTGCACGCATTAGTAGTACGTAAGATGTGAGGTAAGAGCGTGCGTAAGATCGCCTGTGTGCGATGTATACTCGCCGATATTGGCGTTTGTGTCGACTCAATGAAGAGTCACGGCTCCCCTATGCAGCCATGGCAAAAGAAGCCATAAGGCCTGTACAAGAGGCTGGGGGAATACCCCGTATGCGGGAGATGCAACCTGGAGGATGCGGCCCGGGGCACGCACTGAGTAAGGGAAGATTCCTGCGGGTGACCTTCTAGTGCGTAAAGCACTAACCGGGAGGGAAGATTCCTTCGGGTGACCTCCGCGGTTAGTGGCCTCGGTGTTGGCTACCAGTGAGAAGCGTCCGCGTGGAGGCCACATTGAGTAAGGGAAGATTCCTTCGGGTGACCTTCTAGTGTGAGAACCTCCACATATGAGATCTCTATGAAATGGCGCATAGTGGGATAGAAAGCCGAGGGCCCGTACGAAGTAAGAGTATAAGAAAATAAGTATGAGTCAGAAAAATGACAAGAAAATGAGAAGGAGAGTATGAGCATTAGAAAACGACGACGTGGATTGTCGATCGTTAGGACACGTGCATACATGCATAATTTCTGCTTACTGAGCCTCGGTGGCTCATTCTTTATGTTACGTATTGTAGGTACTGACGATCACGGTACGTGATCCGACCTTTACGCGAGGCCGATCTTTTGAAGCTATCCGGCTGCTTTTGAGGTGGGAGTGTGTGTATGGATGACGACCTGTGAAGGCCGGGCGCATAGGGAGCTTTTGGCTGCACACACACATACACTTGTATTTTTGTGTAGACTTGATTTTGATGATTCGTAGAACGAGTTACGAATATTCTTTTGACATGTATATAAGATTTCCGCATGCACGTTTTAAAATGAAAAATTTTATTCGCATTTTTACGTATACGCACAATAACAAAGCATTAACACTTAGAATTAGAACGGAATACGAGGGCGGGACGACGGGTCCTGACAAAGTGGTATCAGAGCTTCGGTCACAGGTCCTGTAGACTGTCCATACACACACACTCAAAAGCGCGGAAGCAGCCTTGCTCGTAGGTACCATGTTATGTGAATTTCTTGTATGGATTGATTTATGGCCTTAGGAATTACCAGGATAGGTTGAGAAAATGGTAAGACTTAGAGGAGAAGGAAGCAGGGAATCTGATCAGGGTAGGGACACTAATAACCCCCCTGACAGTCGGGATGCTACCATCCTGCAGCTGACTGAACTGGTCCGGCAACAATCGGCCCAGATTCAGCAGCTGATCCAGCAACAAAATGCTGGTGGGCAATCAGCCAATCTACCTCCCCCACCTGAACGAATCGAGATGATCGGGGAGAGGTTCAGAAAGCTAAATCCCCCACTGTTTGAGGACGCGGTAGACCCCACGTCCGCTGAGGATTGGCTGAGGACGCTGGAGAACATGTTCCAGCACAGTCGCACCCCGGAGGCGGAAAAGGTCATGTGCGCTGCCTACCTGCTAAGGGGGAGCGCCGGACACTGGTGGGAAACCGTCTCGGCCGTCGAAAACCCCCTAACGATGAGTTGGGATAGGTTTAAGGAAATTTTTCGAGGAAAGTATTACACCGCCCCGGTCAGAGCCCAAAGGATGAATGAGTTCATCAACCTCCGCCAGGGAGCAATGACAGTGGCGGAGTACATCAGGAAGTTCGAGCAGCTTTCAAGGTTCGCTGCTCATATGGTCAGCACGGACGCGCTCAAGATCGAGCGATTCATGGAAGGGCTGAAGCCCGAGTTATATCGGGATGTAAGTATGGCGGGTGTACAAGGAGCCACTTACGCTCAAGTGGCTGAGAGAGCCTTAATGGCGGAGCAAGCTGAGGCTAGGATTGCTCGCGCCCAAGAAGCTAAGCGCAAGTTCGCGCAAGGGCCGCAGGGGAGCGGAAGTAACCCAAAGCGGCCATTCGCCGCCAAGGAAGGACAGCAGAGATTCCAGAACCGACCTGGACCACCCCCGCAGTTTAACCCCAATCAGGGTAGACCCCAGTTGGAACTACCCGTGTGCCCGAAGTGTGCACGAAGGCACACGGGAGTCTGCCACTCCCAGAATGCTGTCTGCTTCAAATGTGGCAAGACAGGCCATTACTTAAGGGCATGTCCGGAAGGTGGATCCGGAAGCCAAGTTAGGAACCAGATAGAACCACCAAGGGTACCGGCCAGGGTTTTCACCATAACTTCCGAAGAAGCGGAAAATAACCCAGCAGTGGTAACAGGTACCCTCCTCGTTTATCAAACCCCCACATGCATCCTAGTCGACTCCGGGGCGACTCATTCATTTGCATCCGTTAAGTATGTCGCAAGAGTAGGAGTCACGCCTCGCCGAGCTGAGTGCGAGTTTAGGGTCACGGTTCCGAACGGGGATCCCACCCAAACTAATCAAGTTTTACGGGATTGCCCAATAGTAATCGAGGATAGGGAACTACCCATAGATCTCATAGTTATTCCCATGAATGACTATGAAGTGATCCTTGGAATGGATTGGCTATCGAAGTACGGAGCCGTCATAGACTGCCACCGCAAGATAGTCACACTCAACATGGATGGGAATAAACCCCTTAAGTTCGTAGGAACTAGTAAGGGGAATATGATCTCTAGGATATCAGCATTGAAAGCCCAACGATTGATCAGATCAGGATGCGAAGCCTATCTGGTATTCGCTATCAATTCGGAAGAAAACGCCTCCCCGAAACTCGAGGAAGTACCAATAGTTAAGGACTTCCCCGACGTATTTCCCGAAGAGTTATCGGGACTACCACCTGAACGGGAAATAGAGTTCGCTATAGATCTGGTACCTGGAGCGGCACCAGTATCTAAGGCACCATATCGGCTAGCACCGACGGAAATGAAGGAGTTAAAGGACCAACTCGACGAACTCCTGCAGAGAGAGTTCATACAGACGAGTTTCTCTCCCTGGGGGGCGCCGGTGCTATTCGTGAAGAAGAAAGATGGGTCTATGCGACTATGCATAGACTATAGGGAGCTGAATAAGTTAACGATTAAGAACAAGTATCCACTCCCTAGGATAGACGATCTGTTCGATCAACTACAAGGTGCCACGGTCTTCTCCAAGATCGACTTAAGATCGGGCTACCATCAACTGAGGATCCGGAAGGAAGATGTCCCGAAGACGGCCTTTAGTACCCGTTATGGCCACTACGAGTTTCTGGTGATGCCATTCGGGCTGACTAATGCACCTGCAGCTTTTATGGATTTAATGAACCGGGTGTTCAAACCCTACTTAGATAAGTTTGTCATCGTCTTCATTGATGACATCCTAATCTATTCACGGACGAAGGAGGAGCACGAAGAACACCTGAGAACAGTCCTAGGAATACTACGGGACAAGCAACTATACGCCAAGTTCAAGAAGTGCGAATTTTGGCTCGACCAAGTCGCCTTCTTGGGGCATATAGTATCAGGAGAAGGGATTTCTGTAGACCCAAAGAAGATAGAAGCCATTAGCAATTGGCCCAGACCGACGAACGTAACGGAAATACGAAGTTTCCTCGGTCTGGCAGGATACTATAGGAAGTTTATAAAGGACTTCTCGAAAATAGCGTCGACACTGACGAGGCTGACCAGGAAGAATACTCCATTTCAATGGACCATGGAATGTGAACGGAGTTTCCAAGAGCTGAAGGAACGGCTTACGACAGCCCCAGTTCTCACAATACCTTCGGGAACCGGAGGGTTTACGGTGTATAGTGATGCGTCGAAGAACGGATTAGGGTGCGTACTAATGCAGAACGGGAACGTAGTAGCATACGCTTCCCGCCAACTGAAAGAGTACGAGAAGAATTACCCGACGCACGACCTAGAACTGGCGGCAGTGGTCTTTGCTCTCAAGATCTGGAGGCATTACCTCTATGGAGAGCGGTGTGAAATATACACGGACCACAAGAGCCTCAAGTACTTCTTTACGCAAAAGGAGCTGAATATGAGGCAGAGGAGGTGGTTAGAATTAGTCAAGGATTATGACTGCGTAATCAACGACCACCCAGGCAAGGCGAACGTAGTAGCCGATGCCTTAAGCCGAAAAGCAGTTAGTGCAGAACTGCAACTGCTGGAAGTAGAAGTCGTATGGTTAGGCGAAGTTGAGGCACAGCTAGCGGCCTTAACTCTGCAGCCGACGCTATTAGAGCAAATTAAGACAGCGCAAGGAACAGACGAGATGTATATGAAGACGAAGGAAGCACAGCAGGGACAAACAACTGGAGATCTTATAATACGGGAAGACGGACGGATGTATTTCAAGGATCGGTTGTATGTACCAGACAACGCTGAGCTAAGAAGGACGATAATGACGGAAGCCCATGCTACCGCATACTCAGTACATCCAGGAGCAACGAAGATGTACAAAGGTTTAAAGGAGAACTACTGGTGGCCAGGCATGAAAAAGGACATCGCAACTTTCGTGAGTCAGTGCCTGACGTGCCAGCAGATAAAAGCCGAGCATCAAAGGCCGGCGGGAACCCTACAACCGTTACCCATTCCGGAATGGAAATGGGATAACATTACCATGGACTTCGTAGTAGGACTTCCGAGGAACACGAAGGGGCACGACGCGATTTGGGTGATTGTCGACAGACTCACCAAGTCCGCCCACTTCTTACCCATTAGCACGACGTTTTCCATGGAACGGTACGCTGAGCTCTATATCCAAGAAATAGTGCGACTGCACGGCGTTCCATCCTCAATAGTCTCGGATCGCGATTCCAGATTTCTGTCGAAATTCTGGACGAGCTTGCAAAAGACGATGGGAACGAAGCTATCTTTTAGTACCGCCTACCATCCACAGACGGACGGTCAATCCGAGCGAACTATTCAGACGCTGGAGGATATGCTCCGAGCGTGCGTACTCGATTTCAAAGGGAATTGGAGTAAGTACCTCCCACTGATCGAGTTCTCGTACAACAACAGCTACCACGTCACCATTGGGATGGCACCGTACGAAGCGCTATACGGGCGAAAGTGCAGATCCCCAGTACATTGGGACGAGGTTGGCGAACGGGCAGTGTTAGGCCCTGACATAGTACGAGAAATGACGGAAGCCATTACCACCATACGAGAAAGAATGCGAACGGCACAGAGTCGGCAGAAAAGCTACGCCGACAGAAGACGTCGACCGCTGGAATTCGAAGAAGACGATATGGTGTTTATTAAGGTATCGCCGATGAAGGGCGTAAAGAGGTTCGGGAAGAAAGGAAAGCTAAGCCCTAGATATATCGGTCCATTTAGGATACTGAAGAGGGTTGGCGAGGTGGCATACCAATTAGAACTGCCAGCCTCGTTATCGCAAGTGCATGACGTGTTCCACGTCTCGACACTAAAATACATAGCTGACCCGAACCACGTTCTAGGAAACGAATCTCTACATCAACAATTGAAACCGGATCTAAGCTACGAAGAGACCCCGGTGGAGATATTGATGTACGAGACCAAAAGACTTAGGAACAAAGACATTCCTTTAGTAAAAGTGTTGTGGCGGAACCAATCCACGGAAGAAGCCACATGGGAACGGGAGGACGAAATGCGAATTCGACCCTGAGCTGTTTCACCCGGGCTGATTTCGGGGGCGAAATCCTCCTTAAGGGGGGGAGGATGTAGGACCCCGGTCCCTGAAAATTAGGTCGGCCAATAAATTACGTGTATGACTTACGTAATTCCATGATAATTGCGTATATGTGGAATGTTTATGTGATGTTATGAATTTTATGCCCGTGAAATATTACGAGAAATTTCATGCAATTATGCACTATCAATTTTGTGTTCATCATGACCCTAAGTTGGGAAGGATAATTTTCGAAAATACCAAGGGAAGTGATTAATAATAGCCACATAATAGTTGAGCTTGGAATTTGAACTAGTATTGGGCTATAATTTAATAATAGGCCCAAATGTGCAAGAAATCAACATGGGAGGCAAAGTTCCCTAATTCAAGGAAACCCACGCCCAACCCTATGTCTCACCTATCATACCCCAAATAAAATATCTAAGCATATTTTCAACTCCCTAACCCCCACCAAGAAAGAAACCAACGAAGAAAAAGCAAGGAGAAAGGAGAAGGAGCCGAGAGCCAAAAATCGAACAAAGGCCACTCCAACTAGCTTAGGAACTCGAAAATTGTAAGTAAATACCCTTGTTAAGCTTTAAATTTCGCACCCTAGGTGTAGATGGATATCATTAATGAACTTAAATGCAAAAAGTTGAAGAAGAATGCCGTAAGAACCCTAAATGCGAGATAAACTCATGATGAGGTCTCTATTCGGACAAACTAGCTAGCAAATAGCTTAGTATGTGATTTAGAACATGTAAATGTTGGGTAGAATAAGCTAGAATCGTGTTTCAATGGGATGATGAACGACGAAGAGTGAAGATGATAAATGTCGAGATGTTGAAGCTAAAAATGTCGAAACAAATGATAAATGTCGAGATGCATGTCGAAAGTCATGTCGACATTTTCTAAATTCAAATGTCGAAACAGAATGTCGAGGTTCATGTGAAATGCATGTCGACATTTTCTAATTCAAATGTCGAAATATAATGTCGAGTAATAGATAAGATGTCGACTTAATATATATATATATATCGAGATTTCCATTGTACAAATGTCGAAAGGTAAAATGTCGAAATGTGAAAATAAGGTGTCGAGTTTCATTTAATGTCGAGACCTCTAATTGAAATAAATGTCGAGTTCATACACAAAAAAATGTCGAAGAACAAAGAAAAATGTCGAGGCCTAGGATATCGAGATTTATACGATGTCGATAGATCAAGTTAAAAGTCGAGCTAAGAATGCCAAGATAAAAATGTCGACGTAATATATATCGACATTTTATAAATGTCGAGATCCATGCGAGTTTCATGTCGACATTTCTAATCATAAATGTCGAAACAGATAATAAATGTCGAGCTGAGCAAAAAGGTCGAATTAAGACAGTCGAGGAAAAATGTCGACAAAGATGTCGAGATGCACTTTGAGTCCTGTCGACATCTTCTTCAAATGTCGAAATGTAAATGTCGAGATTTCTATAATATAAATGTCGAACTAGAAGATAATGTCGAGAGGCTAAAATGTCGAACCCTTACCAAAACAAAATGTCGAGACCCTTTAGCTAAATGTCGAAACTTGAAAATGTCGAGATTTATGTGGAGTTTTATGCCGACATTTTCAGATGTTAAAATTATATTAAATCTCGAGATCAAGCTTGGGATAAATTGTCGAGATTATATAGAAATCGACTGACTTGGGAAATTTAATAAGGCAAATCGAAAGATGCGAGGTCTAGGGAATTTATACAAAGTCTAAATAACTAAACATGACGAAAATTATTGTTTCGACGAATTATCCAAGAAAAGCAAACGTACTAACATCATAACCCTCTTATTCAAAAAGGTCGTACGTTAGGAGCTAACGGGGAGAATATTAATTACGCTTGGACGACAGGTAAGTAGAAATCCAACTACGATACGTAACTTGCCTGCGTCTGATTATGTGAATTTACGTGCTCGTGTATTTTACGTAGAACGTGCATGTTACGACAAAGTTATTTGATATGCATGATAGTATGATCTGCATAATTATATGAGCATGGCATGAGCACTTGCACGCATTAGTAGTACGTAAGATGTGAGGTAAGAGCGTGCGTAAGATCGCCTGTGTGCGATGTATACTCGCCGATATTGGCGTTTGTGTCGACTCAATGAAGAGTCACGGCTCCCCTATGCAGCCATGGCAAAAGAAGCCATAAGGCCTGTACAAGAGGCTGGGGGAATACCCCGTATGCGGGAGATGCAACCTGGAGGATGCGGCCCGGGGCACGCACTGAGTAAGGGAAGATTCCTGCGGGTGACCTTCTAGTGCGTAAAGCACTAACCGGGAGGGAAGATTCCTTCGGGTGACCTCCGCGGTTAGTGGCCTCGGTGTTGGCTACCAGTGAGAAGCGTCCGCGTGGAGGCCACATTGAGTAAGGGAAGATTCCTTCGGGTGACCTTCTAGTGTGAGAACCTCCACATATGAGATCTCTATGAAATGGCGCATAGTGGGATAGAAAGCCGAGGGCCCGTACGAAGTAAGAGTATAAGAAAATAAGTATGAGTCAGAAAAATGACAAGAAAATGAGAAGGAGAGTATGAGCATTAGAAAACGACGACGTGGATTGTCGACCGTTAGGACACATGCATACATGCATAATTTCTGCTTACTGAGCCTCGGTGGCTCATTCTTTATGTTACGTATTGTAGGTACTGACGATCACGGTACGTGATCCGACCTTTACGCGAGGCCGATCTTTTGAAGCTATCCGGCTGCTTTTGAGGTGGGAGTGTGTGTATGGATGACGACCTGTGAAGGCCGGGCGCATAGGGAGCTTTTGGCTGCACACACACATACACTTGTATTTTTGTGTAGACTTGATTTTGATGATTCGTAGAACGAGTTACGATATTCTTTTGACATGTATATAAGATTTCCGCATGCACGTTTTAAAATGAAAAATTTTATTCGCATTTTTACGTATACGCACAATAACAAAGCATTAACACTTAGAATTAGAACGGAATACGAGGGCGGGACGACGGGTCCTGACAATCGCCACGCCGCGCTTTTCAGGGCCGGCGTCGATTAATCGGGCCCACCCCAGCAGTGGTATCAGAGCTACGGCTCATGCATGGTTCGACCAAAGGCCTAGAAATAGCCCGCGCATTTGTCCATTTAAATTGCTTTCCTAGGGTTAGGAATTTAATTAACGTATGTGCTCGTGCTTAATTTTTTATTTGCTATGAGAATACAAACTCCCATTAAATACTAAGTGAGTAAAGGATTGGATGCCCTATCTTCTATCAAGCTCGGGTTAAGTCGTTACGAATCCTAAATGCAAGGTTTGGTTCCGGGTATGCCGGCGCCTTGCATTTGTTTTCGTTTCGATTTGCTCGTGTGCATTAGCGCCGCTCGCCAAGACCACACTGTGCGGTAAAACGTACGGTTCAAGTGTGCGGTTTTGAGCAAAGTTGATAGGTCGCACTTAGACAGTCACACCGCCTTGTTCCGGATTTGCCGGTGGGGGTCCCTGACTGAGACAAAGATAGTTGAGACATTCGACGAGGTCGGATTCGTGCGGAGCACGACTTCGTGGGCCGCTGCAAACCATTAAAATACAGAGGTTGAGGTTTGCATCCGCCCACGGGGACATCAACTCCACTATCGAAGTTATCAACGAAACTTCCAAAACATCCAATGGGAGAAAATGGTGTTTAAGAAAAGATAGTGGGAGTCAAACGGAATAAAAGTCCTTGTTCGTGTTTGATGATCTATACAATCGACTTAATTTGCCTTTTATTTTCTGCAGCTTTTTCTCTCAGTGTTAATTATGTCTACCGCTTTAAACATACTGCTCAAGGAGAATAGGCTGGCTTGGTCGAACTATTCAGACTGGCTTCGCAACCTGAGGATTTTCCTTCAGATTGAGAACCTAGTGTATATCCTTGACTCCGAGTTGTCGCCGGCCCCAGGGGCACGGGCAACCGAGCAGGCTCGTGCCGTTTATGACAAGCGACTACGCTACGAGCAGCTCATAAAGGCTCATGTCTTCGGATCGATGAGTAACACGCTGCAGCGTAGCCATGAGGGTATGGCTGACGCTCGAGCGATGGTTCAGCATCTGAAAGAGCTTTATGGTGAGACGTCGAGGACAGCTCACTATGCGGCTTCATTGCAGCTTTTTCGATTGAGGAGGTCTGAGGGCGAGAACGTCGGCGAACATGTTATGAACATGATCACCATGATCGAGAGATTGGAGACTCTCAATTTCCAATTTGATCGGGAATTACAAAACGATCTCATCTTGCAGTCTCTCCCTTCGTCTTTCAACGCGTTCATTGTGAACTATCATTTGAACGGCATGACGCTGACGCTTCCTGATCTGATGAATCATTAGCAACGGCGCAAGCCCAGATGAAAAGGGCGAAGCAGACTGCACTTGTCGCCACCTCTTCGAAGCCCCAAAAAGGGAAAAAGAAGAAGGGCAACAAGCTCAAGCCGACAGGGAAGGTTTCTAAGAAGAAAAAATCTTCTGGGAAATCAAAACAAACCGGTGTAAAGCCGACTGATAGGTGTCTGCACTGCGGTGAGCTGGGCCACTTGAAGCAGGACTGTCGGAAGCTCAAAGGTGAGCAGGCTGCGTCAGGTAAGGAACTTAATGTTTTAGAAACAGTTTGTTCTACATCTGTATACTCTACTTCCTGGATATTGGATTCGTGAGCTAGTACTCACATTTGTGTGTCCACGCAGGGTCTGGGACCAAGTAGCGCGCTTGGGGAGCATGAGATCAAGGTCAGAGTGGGTAGCGAGGATAGTTTCTCGGCAAGCCACGTCGGATCGAGATCTCTTACTTTGTTGTCTGGGCATGTGTTGCGTTTGTACGATTGTCTTGTATTCCTGAGGGGTTTTAAGAACATCGTCTCCATTCCTGTTCTGAGCAGGAATGGTTATATATTTAACTTTAATAAAAATACATGCCACATTATGTATCGAAACAAAAATGTTGGCAACGCGACACATTTTAATGGTTTGTACTATTTAAATACCCAAAATGACGTATCTGTGAATACTGTCACAAACAAACGAAAGTCAGGAATAAATGCGTGGTACCTGTGGCATCTTTGATTAGGGCATACTGGAGAATGCAAGATCCACGAGTTAGAGAAAAACGGAATTTTGAGACCGTTGAGATCAGATCCCTATCCGACTTATGAGTCGTGCCTCCAAGGAAAAATGACTCGATCACCCTTCACAGGGACATTTAGTAGAGCCACGGAAATTCTCGGCTTGATTCACACGGACGTTTGCGGGCCATTCAATGTGAAGGCTCGATGTGACTTCCACTATTTTATTATCTTCACGGATGACCACAGTCGTTACAGACTCGTGTATCTGATGAGGTATAAAGCTGATGCTCTTGAAAAGTTCAAAGAGTACAAGGCATTGGTGCAAAAGCAAACATTGAAACTCATTAAAGCCATTCGATCGGATCGAGGAGGCGAGTACATGAGTATCGAGTTTAACCAGTTCTTGAAGGAGAATGGTATATTATTACAGATGACTCCGCCCAGTACGCCACAGTTGAACGGCATGGCCGAACGTAGAAACCAAAATTTATTAGATATGGTTCGTTCTATGTTAAGCTATACAGATTTACCGATGTCATTGTGGGAATACGCGCTTTTGACAGCGGCGTATACCATAAACCGGTGTCCCTCAAAGTCTGTTAACGGCATTCCGTATGAGATATGGACTGGTCGTTTACCCAGCTTATCACATATTAGGATTTGAGGTTGCCCCACCTATGTGAAGAAGTTGAAAACAGAAAAACTGGAGTCTAGGTCAATGAAAGGACGTTTAATAGGTTACACCGAAGACTCTATGGGGTACCTATTCTATTTTCACGATGATCAGAGGATCGTTGTGGGCCTGCACGCACACTTTCTCGAGGAAGAGTTCAGTCGAGATTGTGGCGTTGGCCGAGAGGTCACTCTCGAGGAGCAATCGACCGAAATGCCCTCACAGAATTTGGAATCGGATGTTCCAAACGAACCAGTCTTGCGACGATCTGAAAGGATGCCACGCCAACCACAGCGGTATGGCATGTCACAAGTCGAACACGATTATGTTGCGACCAGGGGACTTCTGAGAGAAGATCCCGCTACTTTCGATCAAGCTATATCCGATGTTGAGAGGCCTATTTCAGTCCGTAAATGGACCGATTCAGTTTGCACACTTTGTGAGGCCCTTTACTTTGAGAAAATCCTGAAGAAATTCAGAATGTATATATTTCTTTAAAAATCTCCCCTGTTCGGATTTTACACCCTCAGCCACTAGATTTTAAAAACTTTTCAATCTAGTCCCCGAATTTTATAAAATTACGCAAAAGACCCCAATTATTTATTCCGAATTTCAAATCTGCCCCAAAAGTTTTATATTTCTTTACATTATCAGCCCCCAGATTTGTAAAAAAATTAAATCAAGTCCCCAAAATTAAAAAAAAAAAGAAAAACTATTTTATACGGCTGTTTTGCGACAGATTAGTATTTCTCAATGATCACGGGGTAAACGATGTCCGATGGACAATGTTAACTATATATAGTTAAACAACTTGCAAATCTCGAATCTGCCCAAAGAAATTTCTAATCTAAGGTCTAGATTGTGAGATATGAATTTTTTTGAACCTCTTGGCAGAAATGGATAAAGAAAACCCTAGAAAACACTAATCCTCCCTAAGTTTTGTTCTATCCTCTTAATCACAAGTCCTCGAACTCTATTCTTATGTTTGATGGACCTAAACTTCATAACGATTAAGGTTTAAACTGGGCGAATTTTAGCATGTAAGCATCATCACGATAATCATACAAGAAATTCACATTTAGCGCATAAACACGTATAAATTCGTAAGAATTCATGCAATCACGTAAAATTCATGGATTTAAAACTTGTTTACGTGTGTAGGTGATCTTCACCTACCTTAAATTCCGTAGATAGCTACGTAACGGGTTGTTTCGGTGTGATCCCGACCCTAGAGTTTCGATCCCGAGCTCCCGAAGGTTTTTCTCCTCCTCTCTTTTCTCCTTCTCTTCTTTCTCCCTTTTTCCTTTCTTTTTCTTTCTCTCCTTTCTTCCTTCTCCCTCTCACTCTCACGCCTCTCCTCTCCTCTCTTTCTATTCTTTTTAGCTTATTTATTCTTATTTGTCCTCATGTAATATTAGTTGATTAGGTGTATTAAGTGGTATATTAGTTAGGTTATTTTGTCCTCTTTCCATTATAGAGATGCATGGAGGTGGCTTGATTGTTAGATCTTGTCTCCATACTCACATGGAGATGGATGGAGGTGCATTTATTAAGTAAAAGATCTTGTTTTATTTACCACACTCACATGGAGGTGAATTGGAATTATTTTATTTATTTTTCCCTTACTTAATTTCCGCCATAATAATTTTATTATTATTGTTATTATTATTATTTTATATTATTGGGCCAAAATTCCTAACCTCTAATCTATCTCTCTCACATTTGGGCCATTATTCTCCATTTGGCCCATAAGTATTTCAGCCCCTTTTAAATTCTTCGGATCCAATTCTAAATTCTTGGCTCGGCACGGAAAGAAATCGGTGTATGTTCGAAATCGACTTCACACATTCCGAATATTATTAAAATAATCCCGTAGCTCAAGTCCGGTTTCAACGTGTGACATATGTAGATATATGGAAGACGTCATGGACTTGCGCGAGCTATGTTGGCAATTCGAGCTGGCATGCCACTTCTCCAAGTCGTTTCACAATTGTGAAAGATCCGATATATCTCGGACTCAACTTCCTCTTCTTTCCTAAACGTTTTACACCCTTCATTGGCGAGATCTTCAGGAAGACTTGATTGCCTTCATCGAACTCCAACGGCCTTCGTCTTTTGTCTGCATAACTCTTCTGACGACTTTGGGCCGTTTGCATCCTCTCCCGGATTTTTTTTCCACAGCTTCAGTCATTTCACGAACCATTTCGGGACCCAACAACGCCTTCTCGCCGATTTCATCCCAATGAACTGGGGATCAACAGTTACACCCATACAAGGCTTCATAAGGCGCCATCCCAATCGTGGCTTGATAGCTGTTGTTATAGGAAAACTCGATGGGAGGTATTTGCTCCAAATTCCTCGAAAATCCAGCATGCATACGCTCAACATATCTTCGAGTATCTGTATTGTTCTTTCCGATTGTCCGTCCGTCTGGGGATGATATGCCGTACTGAAGGACAGTTTCGTCCCCATGGCCTTTTGTAAGCAAACCCAGAATTGGGATAGAAACCGCGAATTCCGATCCGAAACGATTGAAATCGGGATCCCATGGAGTCTCACAATTTCTTGTATGCACAGCTCGGCATATTTTCATGGAATAGGTTTGATTGCTTGGCAGGAAAAGAGCTAATTTAGTTAACCGGTCTACAATCACCCAGATTGCATCATAGCCCTTTACCGTCTTCGGTAACCCGACGACGAAGTCCATCGTGATATGACCCCACATCCACTCGGGAGTCGTCAAAGGTTGCAACATTCCCGCCAGTCTTTGATGCTCTGCTTTGATTTGCTAGCACGTCAAGCATCGTTGCACGAAAGCAGCCACATCTTGCTACATTTCCGGCCACCAATAATTTATTCGTAAGTCCCGATACATTTTTGTTGCACCGGGATGTATCGATAGGTTGTTGTATGCACCTTCGTCATTATAATTCGACGGATCTCTTCATCGGGTGGTACATATAAGCGACCTCGGAATTGTAAGCTTCCGTCGTTTCGAAATCCGAACGCCGATTGAACACCTTCCTCTTGTTCCGCTCGGATCTTCAGAGATAATTCTTCCTCCTTTTGTGCCTCGAGAATTCGGTTTAACAGCGTCGGCTTTAAGGTCAACGCTGCTAGTCTCGTTTCAGTCTCCCCTAAGTTGATAATTAATCACTTCAACTCTGAGTTGGCACAATTCTGCGTTCACCGGTTTACGGCTCCGAGCATCTGCAACTACGTTTGCCTTCTCTGTGTGATAATTAATCACGCAGTCGTAGTCCTTCACCAACTCGAGCCATCGTCTTTGCCTCATGTTTAACTCCTTCTGCGTGAAGAAGTACTTTAGGCTTTTATGATCTGTAAAGATCTCGCATCGTTCCGTATAAATAGTGTCGCCAGATTTTCAGGGCAAACACCACGGCTGCGAGTTCCAAATCATGCGTGGGGTAATTCGTCTGGTATGGTTTCAGCTGTCGGGAGGCATACGCAATTACCTTCCCGTTTTGCATTCAACCCGTACCCCAAGCCATTTTTCGAGGCATAAGTGTATACCGAAAATCCTTCAGTACCAGAGGGAATTGCAAGGACATGAGCTGTTGTCAATCGTTTCTTCAATTCCTGGAAATTGAAGAAACTAAGTTGAGAAGATCACGAAGAGCAGATGCCGTTGGATCTAAGATGGCGCGCGACCTAATGGCCAGGATTTGAAGGCTGAAGATTTAATTTTGTTCTCAAGATATCGCGCGGAGAGATAACGGTTGAGATGCTTAGGAAGTGTGAATGAAGCGGATGGTGAATCGTGAGCGTCAGATCAAAGATCGGACGGATGATAGTGAAGGTGCTATTTCACTTATAGAGTAGCTTGCGATTCTTGCTCTAACATGCGGAAATGTAAGATCACTTGGCGACTTGTGGAGTGTTCGATCGAATTAAATGTACGGTGAAGATAGATCGCGACCTCTCACTTAAAATTTTCTAGTTTGTCAAATTTCCCAGTTCACTTTCTCGAGCGTGTAACTCCTTTTAGAGTCAGAATCACCGCGAGGTGAAAACACAGGAGTTGTAGAAGGGATAGAGATCTGTAACTTTTGTGTTGTGATCAATAAGAAGGGAAGCTCGGTTGATCCGTGGACATAGGCTGAAGTTCAGTAGTGTTTGTGCTTTAGCTCGCCGTACTTTTTATTGATGCAACAGCGTAATCTAGGCTGTGCATGTAATTACGGCATTGATTTAAACGGGAGCACAATTTCTTTGTCGTAATGGACATCAACATCTTTCTTCGAGATTTTGGATTGGATTTTTGTAATGAAAGTCCAGTGTGATTTTCTTCCTGCGCGTGACCTCTCAAATCGAGATTACGGCGTTCGAAGAAAGATCTTATCTCGGAATTTATGAAGCTTATCTCTATACGGCGTTCAAAGAAAACTCGAAATTAATGTTGCTTATCATTCGCTTCACTCACGCCTATAAATAGGTACTTGATGCACGCTATTTGCACCACAACACAATTCTCTCCTAATCTTCGCAATGTATAATCTTGGAGGAAATGCGGATCGTGAGGATGTTCCTCAGGAACCTTTTGGAGGGAAAATCTCGAAAAGCTTAAATTTGAGTTATTCCTTCTTTTGGGATTGCTCTTCGATGCAATCGCCATTTTTATGATGTGGTTTGCCACTCACTGCACTTGCATTAATTTGTGAAAGATTAAGTCATGGGAAGCCGTGTCTTGTTCGGGTATATTGGAAGAAGATGCCGGCAGAACGTCCCGAACGTCGTCGATGTTTTATCTTCTAAGTTTTTTTTATGTATTCGAGTTGTAAGGGTCTTGCCAATCGTATCCTCGGCCGACCGTCCCCTACTGGTTCTCCGGCGGCTGCGTCTGCCAAGCGGCGCCTGTGCTGCCGCCTGGTATCTCCCCCCAGGCTGCCCATCGTCATGCTGTCCCGACTGGTAGGGTGGCGCGCCGAGTCATCTCCTCGCCTTACGTCCTTCGGCCTCGTCGGGCTGTTATGCTCTCACCTGCGGCGCCGTTTGCCACTGCTGAGAATGGGGACGATGCTAGTCCCGTTGTGCGCCCGATTGCTCATGGATCCCCCGACCTTCTCGCCAAGCACCTCATGGGGGAAGATGAACAGTCACATCCCTTGACTAAGGATCAGCCTTTGCAAGCTTTCAACGTTGGTGCCACCTCGGATGGTGCTGGTCCCGCTGCCACATTGCCGATGGCCACCGCGCTGCTGCCCTTGCGTCGCCGGTGCCTCTTGTTTTGGCTTGTTCGGCCTTGGGGGCTGTGGAAGATGAACAGGCACGATCGCCTATCGTGTATCAAGCCATGGCCGAGTCTGAGGTGGCTGCTGCTGCTGCCAAGCCTGACACGGCTGCTATTGCTGCGCCGCAGCTGACTCCTCGCCCTATGCGGGCTGATCGGGCTGCCACCACCTTTGCTAACGTCGTGGCGGGAGTTCGCCCTACCCAGCCCTAACCAGTCAGTCCTAAAACTGGTGCGTCGCGCCGAGTTCCTCTTGCCTATACGCCACCTGTTACACATGCTGATGGGATAACTGAAGTGGCCCCGTCTTGGGAGGTAGCTAAGCAAGGCTTTGCCCGGTGGGCCCACACTTTGGTGGGGGTTTTTTCTCGGCCGGAAGCCTTACTTTCCTACCGTCGAACGCTACTGGAGGGCACGCTGGAAGGGACTAGTTGAAGTTCGGGCGACGATCAATGGTTTTTTCAAGTTCCGTTTTGCTACTGATTCTGATTTACGTGCGGTCCTTGAGGGGGGACCGTGGCTTCTTAATGGACAGCCACTGTTCTTGGAAGAATGGCGGCCTGGAATATCTTTTGAACGCAAGGAAATCACGGAGGTTCCCTTGTGGGTGAAACTATGGAATGTGCCGGGAGAGTTTTGGACGGCCGCTGGTCTTGGTGTCGTGGCTAGTGCAGTGGGGATGCCTTTGTTCACTGATGGTATTACGGCGGATGGTGATCGAATAGACTTTGCCCGAGTTTGTGTGCTGAAGAGTCTCGCTGAACCGTTCCTGGAGGTTTTTCATCTTCGTATGCCCACGGAGGAGGGTGGTGTATCGGGTATTATCCCTGTTCGGGTCGAGTACGAGTGGAAGCCGGCCCGGTGTGAGCTGTGTAGTACGTGGTCTCATGGCCCTTCTTATTGCCCTAAGCGGTTGTCGTCTAAGCCATCGAGGGTGCCGACGGCTCGGCCCGCTCCTAGCAGGTCTACAGCTGCCACATCAGCCCCCCCCCTCTATCCCGCGGGCAACCATCACCCCTTCTGCACGCCCTGCAGCCCTGGCTACCCGTGGCAGGCCTAAGGCAGCGCCTGCTGCAAAGGCGGCTTCCTAAATAAGAACCTCCTCAATAGGCTCTTGAAGCACACTGACATGCACGGGCTCTTGAAGCACACTGACAGCCATGAGTTGTCTGTTCCACTTCAAGCTCTTGAGCCACTTCGTCAATCAGCTTGGCCTCAGGGCTTTGATGGTGTTGCGGAGGGTTCACATTGAAGTCTGTCGGGGGCCTCTGATCATCGCCTCGGTCAGGTGATGTTCCCGATAGTAAAGTTTGTTTACGTCTTTCGTGGGGTTGGCAAGATGTAGTAGCTCAAAAGGTATGGGCATCGATGGCCGGTCGAGATCGGTCAGCTTTGGTTGGTGGAAGAACTTCAGCTTGGGCGGTTTTTTTTGGAAATAGCCCGTATATATATAAAAGAAGAAAAAGAATGTACATGCGTGAATGAAAACACACACAGCTACCACGCAACACGCCACAAACGTCGAATGGCCGCCATCTGTAAGGCATACCTAGTAGACGTGCCATTCAAACGCAGACAACACAAATCAATAACACAAGCAACAAGATGCTCAGGCGTAGTCGTAATGCCCTCCCGCCAGCGCTTATTGCGAGCAAGCCAAATGTGGTAAACCAGCGAAGCAAGCAGGTGTCGAGAAGCCAGAAGCAGTAGATGCGTACCCCTCCACCATCTAGCAGCCCAGGCAAGCCCCTGAGTCCAGTCCAAAGGCCAATCCCATCGGATCCTGCATCGCAGAAGCCGCTGGCAAGTGCGGGAGAAAACACACTCAAAGAAAAGGTGGGTGGTCGTCTCCACAGTGAGCGAATCACAAAGCGGATAGGCCTGAGTACCCGCACGCAAAGCCACCCAAGGCTTATCCCTCGTCGATAAGCGGTCTCGAATACCCAACCAGAGGATGAATTCATGACGTGGAACCCTAAGAGGACCCCCAAAAAGAGAAGCCCAAGGCACCACAACCCCACGCGGCTGCAAGGCGTCCCTGATAATACGAGTGGATGGATTTCCATGCGGGGCACCAACCCAAAGGATAGAATCACGCGAAGCCGGCTGTACGATGGGAAGCTCGCGGCTGAGCTCAATGTACTCAACAGTGGTGCGGCCTGGCCAGTTCCACAGGAAGCCCCATCACAACCGGCCCACGAGGAAAACGAGCTAGAAGAGGGCCACCCGTGAGCCAAGGGTCCTCCCACAGACTGATAGTAGCACCATCTCCAATACGGAACTCAAGAAAATGGCGTATCTCGGACCGAAAGCGGAGGAGTTTGCGCCAGCTCCAAGAAGCAGTAGTGGAAAGCCAAATCGTCCATATTGACTGCGTCCGAAGCCGTGTACCATACAACCAAGAAATCCAAATCGAGTCTGGCGACTTCCTAATGACACGCCAAAGAAGCCGGAAAAGGAGTACCTTATTATCCAAGGATACCGAACGGAGACTCAGGCCGCCTTCAGCAACCGGCATACAAATGCCATCCCACGCAACCTTAGCCGTAGATCCAGCTCAAAGAAACTGTCCGAACCGAGCTTCCAGCGCTCGGACGATGCCCTTGGGCAGAAGGAAAACCCCAGACCAGTAGATGTGCATGGCCTGAAGTACCGACCGTATCAGCTGGACGCGCCCCGCATAAGAAAGGGACCGATTGAGCCAGGAGCCCAAGCGACGATCAACCCGCTGCAGGAGAGGGGCACAATCGGCCAGTGATAAACGAGATGTGATCAAGGGGACGCCCAGGTATCGTACAGGAAGTGATCCCAAAGGGAACCCCATAATCGGTTGGAGAAGCGGCGATAATGGTGAAGCTCGGCGAGAGAGAAAAAGCTCACTCTTCTCAGGATTAGGGCATAATCCAGAAAGAGCAGAGAAATGATCAAAAGATGACTTAAGCACCCCAATCGATATCGCGTCAGCATGACAGAACAATAATAAATCATCAGCAAAGCTCAACATAGGAAGAGAAATACCCTCACAACGCCAGTGATACTGGAAGCGAGGCTCCTCCTGAATGCCCAAAGCACACCACACCACGGAGAACCTCCATAGCAAGGGTGAAGAGATACGGCGAGATCGGATCACCCTGTCGTAGACCCCGCCTACCCTCAAAGTATCCCGTAGGTCGACCATTAACATTGAGGGAAAAAGAGGGCGTCATGATACAAGTCCGGATCCACTCAACAAAAAGTGGGTGGAACCCCATGCCCTGCAGCGTAGCCAAAATAAAACTCCACTCAACCCGATCGTAAGCCTTAGCCAAATCCACCTTAAACATCGCTCGAGGCGGATGGCCCTGGGTATTGTAGCCATGGCACAACTCCTGGGCAAGCATAATATTATCAGTAATATGTCGGCCGGGATGAACGCTGTCTGGCAGCCATGAACAAGCTTCGGAAGGTGAGCCTTAAGCCGGTTAGCAAGGATCTTCGAGATGATCTTGTACAAGACATTGCAGCACGAGATAGGGAGGAAGTCGGTAGGCCTCCGGGGACACTCCGTCTTCGGAATAAGCGTGATAAGCGTGCTATTCAGTCCGTGAAGGAGGCGACCCGTCACAAAGAAGTCCCGGATCGCGGCAATAATGTCAGCACCCACCACCTCCCAGGCCGCTTTGAAGAAAGCGGCCATAAAACCGTCAGGGCCCGGAGCTTTCTCAGCACCCATGGAAAAAACCGCAAGGCGAACCTCAGCATCCTCCAAGTCCGCCACCAAAGTAGCCGCCTCCTACTGAGAAAGGCGACGGGAAATGAAGGGCTGGACATCATGAAAAAGCACCGGCGTAGCACGAGAAGACTGTCCCAACAGGTCCTCATAACAGCCCAAAAGCTCAGACTCAATCTCCGCGAGATGAGTCAAGTGGGCACCCGTGACAGATTCCAGAGTGACAATCCGGTTCAGCGACCTATGCACTGCCACCTTACGGAAGAAAAAGGCCGTACATTGATCGCCATCCTTAAGCCATGCCATCTTAGCTCGTTGCGAGAGCGATGTTTGCTCGATCTCGACCGCACGCGCAAAAATCAGACGGCAACATCGCTCAAGGAGACGAAGCCGATCATCAAAAGGGTGTAAAGCTGTGTAGTGTTGTGCGATATCCAAGAAGTGCTTCGCCTCAGCCACATTGACTGCTAAGTCGCCCTTAGCCCGCCGAAGAGAAGTAAAAATCAGTTTAAGCTTCTTCAAGCGGGCCACGACCCGAAACATGGGGTAACCTAAGAGTGTCTCCCCCCAAACACGTCGCACGTGGTCCAAAAAACCTGCTTCCTTAATGAGGAAATTCTCAAAGCGAAAGCATGCTCGTCTAGGAGAGGTCGGTGTAGGCCCAAGAACAAGAGGTGAGTGGTCCGACGTGGCAGGCAATGCACAGTTTCAGCCTGGGTGGTTGGTAATTCCCACCAAGAGGTAGCCTTGGAATTTCTTCGTGAACCTCCATAAAATGAGCGATTAGCAGGGAGAATCACCTAGCGTCACGAAGATTCTTCGAATTTCTATTCTATTTCTGGCGAACTCGCTTGGCCAGATCATTCCACATTAGTGGAGCCATGTCGTAGTTCCAAGAGAACACGATGCTGTGAAACGGTGTAGAATATTCTCATTGCCTTTGTCGAAGCCTGCATGCTTTGGTGAGAGGCATTTGTTGACTGTCCCATATAGAGTCTTCCAAGGATGAGGAACACCGTTACTCTAAAATTGTGCAAGTTTGGTGAGCGGCGGTCTGTATTCCATCAGTAGGAAATCTCTTATCATCTCTGCATCGGAAGGTGTAGGTTCATGGCTGAATGGAAGATCCAACACCAATCCAAATTGGTTTTTGTCCAAGCTTAGATGTCTCGTCCCAAGCATTGTAGTGAACTGGCACGAGCCATCGACAACATGTCCTTGCATGCAGTTCCAAAATTGCTGTAGAGATGCCATGGGCACCGATGCTGTAAATGAAAGGGCATGCCACATTGGATGGCCTTTGAGTAACACACCATGATCTCGTCTGGGCACCGGAAGGTGGTCAGATCGACCTTAAAATTTATGTCTTGAACGTCGATATATTGATTGACGGAGAAGATGAGAGGGTAATTAGAGTAGTTTGCCATCTAGAAAAATTTAAAAGAAACCTTCATTAGTTTAATTTAATAATTGATTCGAGTATTAGTTTATTTTGTCAAACCACAATATTTGAACAATTCATATCTTGTGTGATAGAAATGTAAAACATATTTTGCACATAGGACATATAGAGTGAACAAATGTGAAGGTATTTAATATATTTTCGTAATTTGCATATGAGACATTGATAAAAGCTCATGTTAGGAATTAATTATAGTGTCCT
>JAPQWV010005037.1:0-23486 GCA_027422505.1 Craterostigma plantagineum | reverse complement strand
ACAATTCATATGGTAATTATACCAATTTACGCCTTTCTGATACCTAATCATTTGAAATAAATACCACACGAGAATGATCAATATCTCGTACCAGCTGGAAGTAACAATTCATATGGTAATTATACCACTTTACGCCTTTCTTGTACCAGCTCATTTGTAATAAATGCCACATGAGAATAATTAATATCTCGTACTGTTGATTAACAATTCATATGGTAATATACTACGTTACACCCTTTATTGGTACCAATTCATCTAAACTAAATACCACATGAGAATAAGTAATATATCATACCAGTTGATTAACAATTCATATGGTAATTATACCAATTTACGCCTTTCTGATACCGAATCATTTGAAATAAATACCACACGAGAATGATCAATATCTCGTACCAGTTGAGTAACAATTCATATGGTAATTATACCACTTTACGCCTTTCTGGTACCGGATCATTTGAAATAAATACCGCATGAGAATAAATACATCTCGTACATGTTGATTAACAATTCATATGGTAATTATACTACGTTACGCCTTTATGGTACCCGAATCATCTAAATAAATACCAAATGAGAATAAGTAATATATCTCGCTACCGGTTGATTAACAATTCATTGATAATTATACCAATTTACGCCTTTCTGATACCGAATCATTTGAAATAAATACCACACGAGAATGATCAATATCTCGTACCAGTTGAGTAACAATTCATATGGTAATTATACCACTTTACGCCTTTCCGGTACCGGATCATTAATAAAAATACCATGAGAATAATTAATACTTCGTACATGTGATTAACAATTCATATGGTAATTATACTACGTTTATGCCTTTTCTGGTACCGAATCATTTGAAATAAATACCACATGAGGATATAAGTAATATCTCGTATCTGTTGATTAACAATCCATATGGTAATTATACCACTTTACGCCTTTCTGATACCAAACATTTGAAATAAATACCACATGAGAATTACTAATATCTCGTACCAGCTGAGTAACAATTCATATGTAATTATACCACTTTACGCCTTTCTGGTACCGGATCATTTGAAATAAATACCGCATGAGAATAATTAATATCTCGTACATTTTGATTAACAATTCATATGGTAATTATACTACGTTACGCCTTTCTGGTACCGGATCATTTGAAATAAATACCACATGAGGATAAGTAATATCTCGTATCTGTTGATTAACAATCCATTATACCACTTTACGCCTTTCTGGTACTGAATCATTTGAAAAATAACCACATGAGAATTAGTAATATCTCGTATCTGTTGATTAACAATACATATGATAATTATGCAACTTTACGCCTTTCTGATACCGAATCATTTGAAATAAATACCACATGAGAATTATTAATATCTCGTACCAGTTTTCATATGGTAAGTATACCACTTTACTCCTTTCTAGTACCAGTTTGATTAACGATTCAATGGTAATTATACAAGTTTACTCCTTTTTAGTACCGCATCGTCTAAAAAAATACAAAAGACAATACCTCTTTATATAACACATACAACGGCATTTTCGTCAAATCACAGTTTATGTCCTTGAATTTTATGAAAGGAAGCCTTTAAAACTATGTTTTATATGAATAGTGCCCGAAACCAAACAAAAATTCACGTAGGGCCCAAACGTTGCTAACCCATAAACTTAATCCCTTATCCTTATTATGTAGAGTACAAGAATATCAGTCCCATATTTCAATAGAATTTTGGAAATGAAATGACCGGCTACGTTGAAATACTAGAACTTTGTATATATATACAAGTATGTCGGCCCATCGATGATTCCAAACTACACTTTCAACAGCGCCAAAATTTTACCAACACCTTTGAAGTTGAGGACATATATGTCCAACATTTTCAATTAAATTGAAAGCGAGCCGAGCGCATCAGAAGAATTCCATTCTAACATTAACTAATATCTACCAAGCGACTTTATTACCATGGCAAGGAAGAAAATTTTTTGGGTGTCACGTAGAAATGTTTTCAATCGGATTTAATCTTATTGGCATGTGAACCGTTCAAAGTTCACCCAAACAACGAAATTTAAGGAATTCAAGTGAGATCAACACAACATATCTCCATCCAAAGCGAAAAAGTAAACTAATTATTAGTGAAATATTTTAATTTTTAGGGAAAGAAAATGCGTACGCGTACAAAAACTATAGTTGTCTCCTAAGTGGCCTCCATACAATTTCTACATACATATTAAATTAAATCATTGACTATTCAGATAACGATTTTCTCAAAGCCATCATACATAGGAGCCAATCGTATTTCTGGAACAAAATCTCGAATCCATTTGGGAAAAAAAAAAAAAACAGAATATGAAAACCTTAAAAAAGTGTTGAGCCTATATTTTCACACAAAATAACCATTTCAAATGTAATGATGATCTGTTGGAACTAAAATGGTGTTAATAATATCTCAGCCGATTAATAAGAACACATATTCTTGAGATGAAACGTGTGAAAGCTGGATATTCACTCGCACCAATACCACTAGGCACTAGCATTACAACTATATATTATTATTGTTAGTCTTGTATTATTATTCTATGCTCTACATTGTAAACGATAATACATATACATATACATATGTGTGTGTGTGTGTGTATATAGTTGAGTACAAGATGGAATAAAAGAATGATGGAATGGTATTTTTCTTCGTATGTTTATTTTCAGTATATTACAGATTTCAAAGTAACATTATGGTTTCTTGAATTTTTTACGTTAGGACAAGTTCAATCGCCTAAACTTGGTGTTTTCATCTAAAGTCAACCCAATTTCATGCAATTAATTGCCATCCTTCTCATGAGAACGACCGCGGATTTCATTTAATAGTCGCGGAGAAGGGAAATAAAGGTAAGATGATTTTAATAAATAACTACAAGAATTTCGATAAAGTATATGTATTTTTATATGCAAAAAAGAAAACTCGTTTGACCGTTTATATACTTGGTCAACACACAGTACTTTCAACACAGCTTACGAGGGACATGATGACGTGGATATTACATACTTCACATTTGTCAAGCACTAACATTAATTGAGAACAATTACCTAATATTTTATGACTAATTTTATTCGTACAATAGACAAGAAAACGAGAATTTGACTAAATTACAATGAGTTTCATATAAACACATACTTTAACAAGTTAAATCATTATTATATCACTTCTAAAGTATCTAATGTGCTTATACCTCTTTATTCCTTTTATATATTTTAAAATTACAAAAACATTAAAAAATATAAATCTTAAAATTAAAAATAACATACACATAGAGCGTGTGGAAAAATAATACTACAGTTTATATTATAACCTAAGCTGATACATGGTATTTTTCAACCATTATATCAAGTAGTGTATACAATCAATTAGGGTACATGTTTTGTACCAAAATTTCAAATAAAATTCCAAGTCCTATCCTACCTATACTTGACAAAATTTTCCAGATAAGTAGAAAAAACAATCCTTTTATGGTAACAAGTAAACGAAATGTCTCTATATTTGTCTGACTTAAAAGAAGGAAAAATTAAATAAATTAATAATAGGGGGCGTTTGATTCAAACTGAAGTCGCATATCGTTAGAAACGTTCTTTAACTACCCTTACATACGTTGCCACGTGTCTGTAGTTAGATTTGAGAAAGCGCTGTTTAAAAGCAGTCGGCATCTACAAACAGCTATACTTCAATGCCACGTGGTATTCTCTCATTAATGTGCAACTATATAAAATGAATTTACGACCTTTTTTCTGATTTTCTTTCATTTTAGTTTAGGTGTGTTGGTCACTTATTAATACATTATTTTGTGAAAATTACACAGTAGAGTAGAGCATTTGAAAGATCATGTTGAAGAGCATCTGAAGGAAGTTAAAAGATTTGATTTTTAGATTTTACCTTAGAAACCAAATAACGTTACAAGATGAACTTAGGTCGGGAATATATATATAGAGGAATGATATGGTGTTCACAGTGCTCACCTTATGTGGGCACCTTATATAAGCACATGCTGATCTGACACCTGTTCGTGCCAAATCAGCATGCCACTCCAACATCAAATGTGATATTATCAACACATCTTAGGTGGTATAGATCGCACGTACAGGTGAGCACTATATCATTTCTCTCTCTCTCTCTCTCTCTCTATATATATATATATATATATATATATATATATATTATTAAAAACCTGAAATAGTTCGATGTGGAAAATTACATTAACTCAAGTCTATTATCGCGCAAATCAACATAATTTTTCTTTCGTGTTGCATGTGTCTAACGAAAACGTGATAATTCTCTAGCGTACAAATCGGACGTTGGAAGTCATTATTTATCTTTATTCTATATACAGAATAAGACATTAGTTTAGGCTGCATTTTCATTTTATTTTGTCGACCCTCAGTATAGTATATCCACGCTTCTGATTAAATATTTAGTTAGAATATATGTTTAGATACTTCAAAACTTAAGTGGGAATATATATGATTTATTTCCACTATAATTAATGATGACGCACGCACATGATGGGAATCATATCTTCTCAATTATTCATCTATTTATTTATTCCGAGGACATTAGTCGCATTAAGTGAACAACCCCACACCACATATTCCTCTATAAATAACGTTTCACATGCCCACACATCTCTCAAGAAAAAATAAACACACTAATACTCTTTCAAAGCTTCTTCTAATCTCCATCAACTCTATTACTCACATCATTAATAATATTATGGAAAACAACGCCAACATTATCATCAACACTATCGACCATCACAGCAACAATAACAGCGCCTTGTCTCCCATTTCTTCGGGCTCGGCCTCGACTTCTCCGCCGCCGTCTCCGGCGATCCTCAGCCCATGCGCCGCCTGCAAAATATTACGCCGCCGCTGCGTCGATAAATGCGTTCTTGCGCCTTACTTTCCGCCCACCGACCCACTCAAGTTCACCACCGCCCATCGCATTTTCGGCGCTAGTAACATCATCAAATTACTCCAGGTAAAAAAAATAAATATTTCAATATGATATAATATATATATATATATAGATATATATATTGTATATATATTGAGTCAGTCACTTTTCTGTGAAGAGGAGAACGGTATGTAATAACTAAACGAAAGAGATTGATCTGATGATGTAAAAGGTCAAGGGGAGTAGGCACCTAAATGAGGAAAAAAACTGATTATTCTCTTAATTATATTTTGCATGACGGTAATAAAATAATCATAGTCAACTATTTATTTTAAGTTCATAATATTTTTATTAGGAACTCCCTGAGGAACAAAGGGCAGATGCAGTGAACAGTATGGTGTACGAAGCCAATGCAAGGCTAAGATATCCAATTTACGGCTGCGCAGGTTTAATTTCCAACTGCAGAAGAAGATCGACGAGCTCCAAGCAAAGCTAGCAAAGGAAAAAGCCGAGAAATTGAACATTCAGTGCCAGAATTTTAATCTGATGGAAATAATCAAGCAACAGATGACCTTGCAAGACGAAGACCGCCTTGTAATAATGCCCGAAATATCCTCGTCTTCTTACGATCATCATCGTCAAGAATATTCGAATGATTTTTATTTCGACGAGGGAGCTGATATGTTGTCTTGGGAGCTCGGAGCTTCTTCGATGGATATGATGGAGATTATAAGCACGATTTGAAAAAAAAAAAAAATCGACATTTTACGCGCATGAGGAGGAATTTATTTACCAAGATCAAATAATTGTATTTGGTTTTTTTTTTTTTTTGGAGTATATAGATGGGGTTAAATTAACTACTTGAGAGGGGAAGAGGGAAAAAAAGGGTTTGATTTTTATGTAGTAAATGAAATTCTGGTCAAAGTTAGATATGACTGGCGTCTAATTAATGACTTGGTATACGATCAATGCATGCAATGGTTTTAGCTATGCATCCCTTTCAATTGCCTAAATCTTTCAATGTCGTTTTCTTGAGTTATGTCTTAATTTTTCCTTTTGGTTTTCCACAATGTTGCTTTGTTTCCAACAAACGTAGGGATGGTGATGATTATAATATAAATTGATTGACAATGTGTTAGGAATATGGTTGCATATATTATATTTTTTTTCTAAAAAAGTAAACTTAGAAAATATCCATCGAGAAAATGTACTACATATAAGAGAAAAGGGGTTAAAGTATCATCTATCCAATTACCACTACAAAAGTAAGTAAAATGTTTCGACGGACAAAATCCATGAATTTGCGATGGAAAAACTGGTTACTTTTCAACATGCTTTTCTCGATTTTAATCAGTCGATGATGTAAATAATGACAACTTTTTCGTGTCGAAATTCCGTCGAAAAATTAGAAATTGATTCCAAAACAATTGTTAATAGAAAGCAATTTATACTGGATCGAAAGACTGAATTATTCGATGGAAACAATTTAAATTCAAACTCACTGTTTGGCAACATGGCATATAGTGATATTCTGATACAATTTAATGAGCTCTTTAAAACAATGGTAATAGGAGGATTATATATATATGATCGAACTTGAATTATTCGTGTACACTTTTTATAATCTCAACAGAAAAAGGCGAGAATTTCGACAGTTTTGAACGTCAATTTTTCTCTGTGTAAAGCAAGAAGATGGATCAAGATGTTTTTTTGAAGATTCAAACCTAATCCTCTTCCAATGTTTGGCAAAGATAGGAAGTAATATAGACATATTTCCAAGTCACTTTAGAATAGTTGTTGGATCTTTAATGATTCTTGTCTCTCAAACTATCGACATTTATGTTATGATCTCACGACTTGCAGCCGTACTTATGTTGAAATCAGAGTTTATATATAACGGTTATAGTTCCTATTGTTCTCCGTCGGCAAGGAATCATCTAACATAACCTAACTTATAAGAAATATCATGTCCGAAATTAATGGTCGGCTTAACATGGTTCAGAGAGAGAGAGAGAGAGAGAGAGAGAGAGAGAGAGAGAGGAGAGAGAGAGAGAGAGAGAGAGAGAGAGAGAGAGAGAGTATACGCATACATATTTAATATGCCCTGGAGTCGTATATTTCAACTTAACCAACACGCTCATCTAATTTATTGATCGTATGGTTTTACAATAAATGCTCAAGTCAACATGTCTTGGAATTCACCATTTATTATCACCTCAAATGGAACTTCAACTTTGTACCTTATGTGTTGCAATTTATTACGTGTGCATTCGAGATTATACTTGTCATATAACATATTTGAATGAATGTATTCCATGATTATGAATTTAAAAAAATTATAAACCCAGCGTTAGAGTTTCAACATTCACAATACTTATGTACATATTTTGGAATTCAAGGAATAACAAGCGTTGATGGGGCTCGATTTTGGACGAAATGCAAATTCAATATCATAAGATCGCCGAAAGGAATTTAGGGTTTCAAAATGCAAATATCCCTTCTTAATTGATTTGAAGTCATGACTATATTATCTCTATGATTCTCTAGAAGCAAGAAATTATAGTGTGAATACTTGAATCCAACAGGAAAGTTCAAGCATATTTCAAATTAGTTCGGACCCAACTTATGTAATAAAGCGAAATCTAATCAAATTTAGACTAAAGAGTTTTAATCGTGTCATCCATCATTCTCCACTGAGAATCATATTCAATCGCAGTCGATGGTATGTTTTCTTGATCAAATGCGACGTGTGGAATAAAGTAATGAAAGACTAGGTAAAAAATAAATTGCTTCATAAAAATCACGTACGTTTTTTTCCTCCCACTCCCACTAATGCAGATTATTTTTTCCTGCGCTTTATTAGACATAGAGATTTGAGTCAATGGGAACAAAAGACTATAGTTGTCAGTCACGGCTTCATTATATAATAATATTAGGATTTGCATGGTTCGCAATGATGACGATTTATATTCCAACGGCTCCTTTTAATATCCAATATAGTTACGCAGTCTTTCATGTTGACTTTTCAGACTCCTCTTCTTACTATGAACTCTTTGGTGCATGTGGGCGTCTCATTATTTTTCGGTTGACCAAATAAATGGGAGTAACAAGAATTACGTAATTGTGTAATTGGGAATAACAAGAATTACGTAAATGTGTAATTAGTTATTTGCTAAAATCATCAAACCAAAAGAATTAAATATATACAAAAAAAAAGCAATTTAATTGGTGAGGATTGAGGATAGGAGACAGCATATTGCATTAACTATCACCTGATTTTGTCCCACTTTCTGAATTTTAATATTTATTTATTTTATAGAGAGTGGTTTCAAGTTGACTATGCACAACGCGGAAAGGAAAAACATTTTCATATTGAAATCAGTTATCACTTTGTTAATTATAAACCATTGCCTAAGTTGAATGTATGATAGTACTAATAGGATATATAAAATGTGTCGTTATAGTTGACAAACAGAAGGATCCAATCATAACCTTTTATTTCAAAGGAGTTAGTTTTGATATTTGACAACATCATAGTTTCTATTTGGTGACGGTTTATAGCCATATTACTAAACTAATTAAACTCTGTTATGGTGGGTATTTGTTTAATCTGTCAATATTCGTTGTGGAAAAATTCTCTATTGTTCTCCTATAACAACTTATCAAGTTTTGATTAGTGTACAGAACTGGCCTTTTATCAGACCTGAATCGAGTTTCGGCACATATACTAATCATTACCTTAATTTATTTGTATTATTTTCTTGTGAATCTCCACTTAAATACAAAGAAGAATAAAAAATTGTCAATTCAGTACCTTGCACAAGAATTTTTTATAGTTCTCTACCAGAATAAAATTTTACCACATAGCTCTCTTTACTAACATTCCATCATTTACATATCTATATATATATATATATATATTAGGTATCATATCACGTGTTTTTATGGTATCTAATTCCCAAATATTTTGTATGATATTCATGTAAGCAATGATCTACCTTTTCCAGTGCATTATGTACCACATACATTGCTCTATGATACACAAATTTCTAATATGATGCACCTTAAGTCAAACGATACTTATGTGTATTTAATTAGCTATACATAAAAAATTATGACGGGACTGATTTAATTTTATTTTGTACGTACTTAAGAGTAACATTTCCTTATTTATTCTTTTTTATGCTTTTTATTTATTTTTTCTTAAAAGTAGTTTCGCCAGTAACTATTTGGATTGAGCCACTAAACCTTTGGCCCAGTAACCTATTCGATTCCGAAACCGGTTTAGAAACATTACTTTTCACAAAGAATCTAATTTTTTTTTCAAATAATTGAAGGATAGTGATTTTCATATTTATATTGAAAAAACTCATAAAAAAGCTCAAGATTTTCGAAGCGTCCCAACCAAGCTCCAAAACAAAATGGCGCAAACAAATATTTCAAGACATCAACGAAAACAATCAAATCAACAAACGCAAACACAATGTTGCTACTTACCGACACCACACAATTTCATCCATAATTTTCCTTTTTCTTCTTTTAACTTTTTATGTTCCATTTTTGCCCTTCATGGGCCTATAATTTCCATCAAACCTCAATCCTCGGAGGACCCGAATGCCTCCTAAGAACCGCCGCCGAAGTCGGCGTCCCCGAAAAAGACATCCTCTTCTTCGCATTGCCCGTAAACCTACTGCCCGGCGTCCTCGACTTAGCCCTCGAGGACACGTGGAAGCCATGTAGTGCCTCACCCCGGCGGCGGCGGCGGGCAGCTGTAGAGGCTCTCGTCGTCCCTTATCGACGAGCCGTCGGTGCTTCTGTAGTACCTATGGCACCTCTCCGACGACTGACCGCTGCCCGAACCATTCGTCTTCCTAAGGCTTGGTCGACTGATGGGTTTATAGACCCCGTCGGTGGACTTAGGAGACTGTCTGAAGCTATCGAGGTTGTCGCCTTTAGTGGAGACAGAACAGTTGGTCGTCTTTAGGGAATGTTTGTCTGAGTCTGTCTGTCTGCCTGTTGGCATCCGTTGCCCCTATTAAGAATTGGAAACCTAATAAGTCAAATGTCCGCATCGGAGAGTTTGATCGGTATATAAGTGGATGAGACCACTCCACCTATTACCAATTGGTTTTAGGATGAATCTATTCTCTTATATGAGCCAACACCCCTCCATATGGGCCGGCCCAATAAGGTTACAATAACGATAATTCACAGCTCGCAAGTATGGGTGTTCATTCGTAACATAACCGAACCGAACCGAAGTTTCGGTAACCGAAGATTTCGGTTATCAAAAACTTAAAAGAAAAGCAAATCGAAGTTAATCAGTTCGGTAAAAAACCGAAATTATTTTGGTTAATTTCGGTTATTTACCGCCGAACTAAATAAAAAAAAGAAAATTATTTTTATTAATTGTATATATATAAATAATTTAAAAACCAAAATATTGTATATATAATTGTATATTAAATAATAATTTATAATTGCATAATTATATTAAATAATAATATTTATAAATAAATTATAAATGATTTTATATTTTTTAGCTATAAGTGGTACTTAATTACAAATAAATTAATATTAAAAAGTTTATTAAAAATTAGATATATTTTCCAACTTGAAATCTTCATTTTTTCCTATTTTTATATTATTTTTCCTGTTTTTATATTTTTCTTACATTTTCCTATTTATTATTTTTCTTCTTATTTATTTTTATGTATAATTGTATAGATATTCGGTACACCGGTTTTTTTTTCGGTTAACCGAATTACCGAACTGAAAACCGAAAAATTTCGGTTTACATTTTTTGATACCGAACCGAAAAATCACTAGTACCGAACTTTCGGTATCGGTTCGATTCGGTCGGTTTACCGACTTTTGAACACCCCTATTCCGAAGATTGCTGAGCCGGATGGACAAGAAGTTATCACAGAAGGGTAAAGCATTGCGATGGGATTAATGGTGCGTTTTGCATGCTGATTTCTAGGGGTGGGCATCGGGTCGGGTAGTGGGGTATCGGGTAATTCGGGTTCGGGGTTTGGGTTAAGATTTTCACTATCCGAACCTGACCCGATCTACGTCGGGTACCCGCTTGTCGGGTATATATCGGGTTCGGGTACCCGATTTTGAATAGAAAAAATATGACTAAAAAATTATAACATATCAAAATATTCATGTTATATATTAAATGTCACTTATAATATTTGGATGTTGTATTTTCAGTAAATATAAACATATTTTTATATGTTTATTTATAAAATTTTGAGAATAATTTTCACTTTTTATGATTTATGCATTGATAATAAAATATCACTTGTTAATTATACAATTAAAAAATAAAAAATCGAAATATTATTTAAAACTTTAACACAACTCACGTTAGATATTGATATCTAGATATGTAATTATATTTTTTTTAATGTTTATTATAAAAACTAATATATTTTTTAAAAATTTGTCGGGTACCCGAGTAACCCGATCGGGTAGTAAATTATTACCCGATACCCGACCTGATAAATAATTATCGGGTATCGGGTAACCCGATACCTGACAAATAATACCTGAACCCGATCGGATTCGGGTAAAACCCGAATACCTGAACCCGAACGCCCACCCCTACTGATGTCGGTGCGGAAGAAAAAGAAAAAGCGTAATGGTACGCACTGAACGAAGCATTGTACGTCATGCTTCGTGTCGCGTACCGTTCTTTTATTTTTATGCATCAAATTCTGCGTACCAAACGCATCCTAAAGCAGTTTACCCGACGGGAATGAGCGTAGGCCAAGGCTCGCCGCGGCTCGTGCCAACTTCTTGCATGAGTCGAACTCGAAGGTTTTCTTCGATTCGATCTTTCGATAGGACACTTTCGTGCGAATTATCTCGGATCTATCAGAGATGTAACCCGATGCTTATGTATGTATATATAATATATAAATGCATATGCGGATGCTTTTTTCGAAGAAAATACGGACGAGTTAAGCCTTACAGATTCTCGAGAGGTATTTTCCTTCGGCTGGAGAGACAAATCACGTTCTTGCAATCTGCTACGCTTCGACGTTCTTGCAATCTGCTACGATTTGAAAAACAATTTGTACTGTTAATCCAGACTAATATACTTAATTTTAGTCCTAAAAAAACTTCCGTTTCTATTGATTTCATCCTAAAGACAGTCATATAAACCTTCACGAAATTTTCTTATCGTCAAAATTGACCTTTTAAAAGACCAGAACAGTGCATGTACACAATTTTTTTTTTTTTTTTTTTTCATATACAGTCCCTTAGGTATCAATAGTCATCATGACTAAAATCCAAGATATCCTAAACATTTTGGACTAGTTTTTGACATAGACAGAGTTATTGGACGAAACATGAAATTTCTAGAAGTTACGGAAATAAAATAACTCAGGCCAGCAGAGTAAAACAATCGTTGCAGCAATCAATCATCAATACCTTGTAACCACGAAAAGCTGTCTGAATCTTAATAGCAGCCATCTCTTCCTTTGTCTTACTGCCCAAACCCTGATTGAGGCCGAACCGCCTCTCCGGCGCCGGCGGTGGAAAGAGCGCCGGCGTAAGCTTGTCTGTTCTGTTCGTTCTCTGCTTCCAATGGAGGAGGATTAACTGGTAAAGCGTTTCCGTTCTCTGGGGCGTCGTGATTATTAACTTGGGACCATTTGTTGGATCTTTAGCTTCCTTATCATAGAAAAAAAGATTCAAACATGACGATTCTTGTAAGAAAGAACAGAAAGAAAATCAAATCGGGGGTTTGATTGAATTTACCTTTCTTGTCTTGCTTTCTCCGTAGTCGCAGCTGAGGAATTTCTTCAACGTACGACGCCAGCCTTTCCTTCTCCCCATGGAACGAGTGAGCTGAAAGATTGAAGCTTTTTTGAATGTGATGATCACTTATTTCGTCAAGGAAACGAGAGGGATGCAGTCTATTATTTACAGCAACGATGTCAGAATGTTTTCTATCTATTTGGTTGTTGCTTTCGGAAAACGTGTTGCGATGAAACGTAAAAATTCGATCTTTTTCTTTCCCACTAGAAGCTGGACAGCGTGCATACGTGTTTTGCCTACTTTTGAATGTTCCACACTCACACACATACGGATAATATTACACGTACTTTTATCCTTTGATGTAATGACAAGCACAACAGTGAAGAATTTTAAGTAGACAACGAAGGGCCAAAGGGGGCAGGAAAAAGATTCTTAATAGAGGTTTGTGGAACTGATACGTGATTGAAATGGCTCATTGATACTACTAAATGGAGACCCATCATTACCGTTGTCAATGGGGGGATTTCCCGTTTTTGCGGGGTTCCACCCGAATAGGACGGGGAATCCCCGCTATTCTACCCCGGCGGGGCGGGGACGGGGGAATATTTTTCACGCGGATATCCCCGCCCCGTCCCCGATAATTACAATAATATTTATTATATTCAATTAATATTATATAAGATAAATAATACTCCATCCGTTCCACTATCTTTTGTACATTTTACTAAATGGACGATCAACATCTTTTGTACATTTCCTTATTAGTCAAAAATCATCATAAACAATCAATATAATAATATTAAATATTCTTAAAAGACGTGTGAAAATATACATTTTTACCCTTTAATTGTACTATATTATAATAATATTCAGTTTCTTAAAAATCGCGCCACACCCCAAATATCCATAAATTACTGGGACAGAGGGAGTATTAAAATATACTTTGGATAATAATAAAATAATTTAACATGATTAAAATACAGTTAAATATATAAATAATATTAAAATACAGTTTAAATAATATTAAAATAATATAAATTGAAGTTTTTTAAAAAAATAGTGACGAGCTAACTCATTTTTTTCGTCGCACTTTCCACACATAAATTCCATGTACCAAACGCAGCTTAAAAAAATAAGACGTTATTACAGAAGCCCCACGACAGGCGAGTGTGCGAATATGAGCTTCTCCTTCTTAGCGGCGTATCCCCAGCTCTGACATATGCTCTTCCTCCTCGGCTTCGCCTCGCCGAGCATCGTCACGACGTCCCTCATCGACGGCCTGTCTTTGGGCATCTTCGCCGTGCAGAGGAGAGCGATTTTGAGGACCAAAAGCATCTCTTCTTGCACCGACTTGCACCGCCGACGATGTCATAATCCAACGCCTCGGTCGATTTCCCGGCGCTAGCCTTCGTGCGGACCCATCCGACTAGGTCGATCGACTCGCCGAACGCCGCCCTCGTCGAGAGGCGGTTTCCCCGTAAGCAGCTCGAGGAGCACCACGCCGAAGCTGTATATGTCCGTCTTTTCGTCCACCTTCAGCGTTACCCGTACTCTGAAAGACGATAGACGGGTTTCGATAAACACACCTTCTCAGATTCTTTTATCTAAATTCACTAATCAAACATACATATTATTTATACAATAAGTTATTTATATAAACATGTACTTAAATAAACTCTTCTACATATAAGTCTATCAACAAAACGAGCACCTATTGTCCGTGCACATGCCCGAACCCAATTTATGCTGAAATTCTAGAATTTGGTACAAAATCAAGAGCTGAGCTGTCCTATAATGTCAATTCCTTTCGCTGTCCAATAGTGCTATCTCTAAATTACGGGACTAGTAAAAAATTATACTGTCTTGAACCCTAAAAATTTGAAGTAAAAATAAAAAATTCCAATGTATAGTCTTCGTAAATTTCTTAAAGCTATACCCATCCCAATTTCTGAATTCGATATCCTAGAATGATATACCTAAGTTACTCAGTTAAAAAAATATTTAAGCCAAAGAAAGAAGAAAGAAGGTTCTCTCTCCTCAATTATTTTATTATTACCAGGGGCGATGTATCCGTACGATCCGGCGACCATCGACACCGTCTCGCTCTTGCGCAGCATCGTCCTCGCAAGCCCGAAATCGGCGATCCTCGCCTCGAAGTCGCCGTCGAGCAGTATATTGTTCGACTTCACGTCGCGGTGGATGACCGGCGGACGGCAGTCGTGGTGGAGGTACGCCAATCCCTGAGCGACTCCGACGGCGACGTTGTACCTCGAAACCCAGTCCACCAAGACCCTCGCCGACGGATCCTCGCCGTGAAGCGCCGCGCCGAGGCTGCCGTTCGGCATGTATTCGTACACCATCATCGCGTCGCTCTCACTGTGAAGGTACCCCAAGAGCCTCACAATGTTTCTGTGCCTTAACTTGCTCAGCAGGTTCACCTCCGCGAACAGATCGTCGCCTCCTCCTCCCGCCTCGACGTCGTCGGCCGCCGACGGCCGCCACAGCTTCTTAACGGCCACCGTCGAGTGCGGCCTCTGCGCCGTCTCCGCCCTGTACACTATCCCCGACGCGCCGGCGCCGACGACGTTCGACTCCTTTAGGCAGGACAGTATCTCGGAGCTCGTGAAGTTGAGCTTCTGAAAGGCCACGAGCCTGTACGGCCACTCCCCCCTTCCGCCGCCGCCGCCGCCGACACGTGTCCTGAAAAAGTCAGAGAGGGAACTGAAGCTGCACAAGTACCACCTTCTGTAAACTTGCCTCGCCCCAAAAACTATTACAGCCAGAGCCGTAATAACAGAAATTCCGACCAAAACCCCACCGCCGCGTGCTTTACGCGAACTTTCCGAGGGCTCGACTTTTCAGCGACGCTCTTCGAACAAGGCCCGAGCAGAGGCCCCCCGCAGAGCCGGGATTTCCGATTAGATCGTTGGGGTTAATCGTCGCTAAAATCCCGATGCTGGGAACGGGGCCCACGAGCTCATTATACGACACGTTCACCATTTCCAACGCCGGCGAGCTGCCAAAATTCTCCGGGATTTTCCCCGAGAGCGAATTGTCAGACAAGTCGAGTATCGAAAGGGTCGGCATTGACGATAAGGATCGCGGGATTTCGCCCGAGAATTCGTTTCCTCGAAGGTTTAGGCTCACGAGCTTCGCGCAGGAAGCTATGCCCCGAGGAATCTTTCCCGAGAAACGGTTGCAAGAGAGGTCGAGGGCGTAGAGCGAAGGGCATTCTTGGAATTCGTCGGGCAAATTACCGCGCAAATCGTTCGACGAGGCGATGAACGATTGGAGGCTGGGCATGGCGAAAATCTCCGGCGGCAGAGAAGAGTCCAGTCGGTTCTTCGATATGTCGATGAAGGAGAGCGAAGTCGATCGGCTAAAATCCCGAGGAATTTCCCCCGCGAGCGAATTGTGGGCCAATTCGAGCCTCTGTAGCCTCGGTAGAAACCCTAGGCCGGCGGAATCGAGCCGTCGAGGCGGTTGTTCTGAATTCTCACACGAATCAGCGAAGAGCAGTTCGATAGGCTCGCGGGGATGGGGCCCGCCAAGGAGTTGTTGAAGAGTATGAGCTTGGTGAGGTTTCCCTTATCGCAGAGGCCGGGCGGGATTTCGCCGGCGAGAGAGTTGGAGGAGACGTCGAGCCACTGTAGGGCGGAGCTCCGGCCGAGGCTCGCCGGAAGGGTTCCGTTCAGTGAGTTCTGCCACAGCTCGAGAACTCGGAGCTCCGGCAGGCGGCCGAGCTCCGCCGGGATGGGTCCGGTCAGGTCGTTGCACATGATGTTGAGCAGCTGAAGGTTCTTCAGGTTTGCGATCTCCGGCGGGATTTCTCCGGCGAGGAGGTTGTCTGAGAGGTCTAAGTAGGCCAGGGAAGTCGCGTTTCCGATCTCCGGCGGGATTTCTCCGGCGAGGTTGTTTTGGTAGAGGTAGGCCGTGGTTAGCTTCTTCAGCCGGCCGAGCTCGGCGGGGATTTGGCCGGCGAGAGTTCCGACGGCCAAATCGAGGTAGCTGAGGTTAGTGAGGTTGCCGATTTCCTTGGGAATAGAGCCGTCGAACTGATTGTAGCCGAGGATCATCGTTTCTAAGGAGGACAGCTCGCCGATTTCCGGCGGGATTTACCAGTCAGGTTATTACCAGAAAGTCCCAAGAACTTGAGCTTCTTCATGTCCTTAAACGACGAAGGTATCGACCCCTCGAAGTAGTTCCCACGAACGTCCAAGATTTCGAGCTCGATCGAACGGCCGAGGTCTTCGGTTAGTGGGCCCTCGAAATTGTTGCTCGAGGCATTTAGGGTTTTCAGTCCTGGGATGAGTCCCAGGCCTGTCGGGAATTTTCCGACGAAGTTGTTTTGGCTGACGTCGATGCTCTTCAGGGAAGTGAGGTTGGCCAGGGAAGAAGGTAAGGAGGAGGAGAAGTCGTTGGCTGAGATGTCGAGGACTGACAGGCGGCGTAAGCCTAGGATTTGGTCGGAGATTTTGCCGCTGATGTTCATGTTGGAAATCTGCAGCTTTTCAGCGTACCCTTCGCCGTCGCAGGAAATTCCCGTCCAATTACAGTGCGGCGGCGAAGCCCAGTTTTTAACTGATTTAAAGGGTCGATCAGCTCTGATTTCATCGCCAGCAGCGCCGATAGCTCTGGGTTTTGAACGTCGGCGGCAGCCGTGGCAGGGGAAGAGAGTGCGGCGGCGAGGAAACAGTGTAATAAGACGGCGAAAACGCGTTGGGTTTCTGCATTTTTTCTTGCATTTTAGGACATGGGTTTTTCTTTTTTCTTTTTGTTTGCAGAAACGGAAATGGGGAGATTTTATATATGAGAGGGAAAAGCGATGGATTAATGATTGGATAATGAGTTATTACGGTGGAATTATTGAAGGAGAAATGGGTGGGACCCATTGTAACATGTGTGTGCTCTTGATTGTGATTGTTAGAATGAAATCTAATCTAATGATTCATTAGTGATGGGATTAGGAGTTTAGTTATTTTAATGTCTCTATGAGGTCGTGAGGTTTTGGGATTAATTTAAAGGTAAACAAAAGAAAGAAACAGCTAATTGATTTGTAGGAGATGGCCTGTAAGGCTTTGGACTGATATGAGGTTTTCCGACATTAAAACATGTCAAGGAATGTATTTTTTTAGTACTGACAAATATGTTGCAGTCATGTAAAGATTAATCAATGTCAATCTTAATGCTCCTAAATGGCCAAAATTTTTAGTATATCTTTTTTTTTTTGTTTCCATCATATATAAGGCGTAAAATGAGTTAAATGAGCTTGAGCTTCGATCGATAACTATAGCTCAAATCGAATTTCAATATGGCCGATTCATCAAAACTGACTTGGGATTAAAAATTCGAGCATTACATACTCAAAATCAATTGTAATAGGAAATTTCTCATGTAAGTTGTATATATTAAAAAAAAAAAGTTATTTTTTTGCCCTTGCCCCTTAATGAGATTAAACATTACGAAATAAAAACTTTGTAACAAAAGCTACAAGAATCTTTTGACACCTCTAAGAACATGATTTATTTTTTTAAAACCTAGTTGTACTTCACAGATGATTCCCTTTTGGCTCTCACGATCTTCCATCAAAACCCCTTAACCATGATCAAGGGCTGTCCAAGAACCATCCCATGTTAGCATAATAATTACTTAATACACACATATTTTCTCTCTTTCACACTTATAATTGTATATTTGTGTCTCTCAACCCCACATGCCACACATCTGGCTAAATGAATGAACCTTACAGGAAAATACTATTTAAATATTTCCTGGGTTATAAATTACAATGGGATCGAAATGATTGACATGTGTGCTATATGATAGGTTTTTAACTATATGACAATAATAACAATAAAAATAATGAAAAAGAAAGTTAATACGGTTGTTGGAGACCATGTGAAATGGGACATGGATTCTCAGCTTCCATTGGGGAAAGAACAACTTATATTCTGCCTATTACACCATCTGAATGGACACACAACTGTTATTTCCATGTCACAGATTTATGTCCCCAACAATAATTAAACAATATCTAAAATAAATACAAGAACAAGATATATATTATTACAGTAAGAGGATTTATCAATGTAAAGGCAATGATTAAAGGCTAGTGAGTGCATTCGGAATCTAATATGAGTCGATTTGAGGTGTGATGATCACATGCTTATAAAAATCTAATATGGGTTTTGTTAGTGTGGACCATTTTTATTACTATCATCATTTATGATTATATAGTTATTATTATTTAAATATGTGACATTATTGAGCCTGGGTTATGTTGAATGGGTTAAGCTCTTAATTTTATAGTTGGGCTTTGCAAATGTTAATTAGGGCTATTGGGCTATAAATGGGACTTAGTTTACAGCCCAATTAGCAGTATTGATTAAGTAGTTCAGACTTAAGATGAGTATATCATTCTTTTGTTTATTTATTTTATATCAAAATAAGGTGAATCTATAGAAAAATACCTAATTGGATAAATTTTTTACACATAGGTACCCATGTCAGAAATTTTTATAGATAGGTACCCAATTTAATTTTTACCATTTTCTTTAGTTATGTCGTACCTTCCTGTGTGTGTATATTGTGTACCATAACACCTTGATATAGGGTACCTAGATATAACATACGTACCTACGGCTTACCTGTGTGTTACAAATAGGGCGACCTAAATATAGCATACGTCGTACCATTTTCTGTTATATAGGGTACCCAAATGTGTTGATATAGAGTACCCAAATGTGTTGTATGGTGTATTTTCGGGGATCGGGTACCTATGTGAAAAAAAATTTATTCTGTTAGTGTACCTACATATAAAAAATTCTGGACCACATGGTACTAAATTACAAGTTTTTATCCAAATAGATATTTATGTGTAAAGACCCTCAAAATAATTGGAAAAGATTAAATAAATTCCGTGGATAAGAGTTGTACGTCGTGCTTGGCTAGTATTGTACCTTCTGCCATGGTTGGGAGCTGTGGCCAAACTTCATGAAGATTTTTACGATTGAGCTCTCATGATTGGGGTTGCAAACAACTCGACTATTCCCAAAATTCCCCATCACAGTGGCGAATGATTTCAGCAAATGCCGGCGTAGGCTGTGTTCTTCAATCCGCTCGCGTAGGGACTGGCAGAGAGAAGTGAACCAAAGCTTTCAGAATCAACGGTTCAGGTTCGACGACGACGATTTCGGGTTCAGAGGCGTGTCGGATGACGGCGACGATGATGGTGATGATGATGATGCTGAGGCTGCGTGCGTACGATGTCAATGGAGGATTTGACATTCGCGAAGCATCTATTGGAATCGATCCGTTTTCCAAGGTAGCCTGTGATTTCGTGTGTTAATTTTATCCTTCGTCTAGCTGTGCTAAGGTTTTAGTGTGGACTGCTGAGTAATATTAGACCAAACTACTAAGGTTTTGTCACAGCATTTCTAGTTCTTTAATCTTCCAATGTTGTGAAGATCATTGTTCAGTAAAATGAAAAGAATGACGATGAACTTATGCGATGTGATCGTTGAAGGGATTTTGTCTCATGCATGCTTGTTGTGTGCGAAAGAGGTTTACTTGTAGTTATGATTTGGGATGATTCAGTAGATTACACGATCATTCACAGATATTTAGAAAGTTTGGGTGGATGATTCCAGCCATAGCCATGTCGCTGTTATGGGAAAGAGCACGGTAATTGCTCCTCTATCATCAGACTGATAATTGCTCGTATCCATTTTATGGTAATCGAATTGTATGAAGTTAGGGGAGGACTATACTCCTAAGCCTCCAAGAAACTCAATGGCGTGTTAGATCAGTCTGGAGATATTTTTCACATTGAATCCTCAGCAAAAACGACAGATATTTGGTACAAGCAAAGGGCAAAAGCAAGAACAAGGCAAACGCAGACCACACTGTCCAAAACCACAACAATCACTCAGAAAAGGTAAAGGCAGCCTACTTCTTATATCTTCTTTAATAGTAAAGCATATCAGCAGCCACTTTTCTAAAACTCTGATGTTGCCCAAAAGCACCAATACATCAGATAATCATTCATTCGTCACTCCTTATGATTACGAACAATACACACTTTGCCTGACAAACTCACAAAATGCAGGAAGGAACTACATATATATCAAACACGGTCTGGCGTGGGTGTATTGGTCGGTTCAACCCTCGTCGGCTTGAACTGGGGCAGGTTCGAATTCTCATCCTCATCATGGTAAATGTAAGCCATCCCTCCGTGCCTAGTCATATCCATCCCAGCCATCTCATCCTCGCTCGAAATCCTCAGAAGTCCCAACTTGTGCAGCACAAAGAAGAGCGGGGCCATGGTGACCGTGACCCACCCAACGATCACCAGTATCTGAACGATCTGAGCCGCGAGGAGCCGCCCGCCGCCGCCATGAACAGCCCATACGGCCTATCGGGGTGGTCGGGGTAAACCTCGTTCACATAGTTCTTGGCTGCGAAAAGGCCCCGTGAAAAGCAGCCCCCACGCTCCGCACCCACCGTGGAGCTGGGCAGCCTCCAACGGGTCGTCGTACTTGAGCTTCTCGGCTAGCTTGTTGAGCCCTATCAAACCCACGAGGCCACGAACCCACAGACTATGGCTGCCCACGGCTCGACCACCGAGCAGCCCGAGGTGATGGCTGCGAACCCGCCCAGGAGCCCGTTGCATACGTCGGTCACGTTCCAGTGGCCCACCATGAGCCTCTTTCCGAAGAGGGTGGTCAGCGCCGCCGTGCTGCCGGCGAGGGTGGTGGTGACGGCCGTCCTCCCCACGGCGCTCCACTGGCCATAGTAGGCACCACGGGTGCCGTACGACTTGAGTATGGTGAGGAACGAGCCTGGGTTGAAGCCGTACCAAGCCGAACCACAGGAGGAAGGAGCCGAGGACCACTAAGGAGGCGCTGTGGCCGCGGAGGGCGACGGACCGGCCGCTGCGGTCGAACCGGCCGATTCTTGGGCCCTCGATGAGCGCGCCCCACAGGCCGGCGACGCCGCCCACCATGTGGACCACGCCCGAGCCTGCGAAGTCTATGGCGCCCGAGCCGAAGAGGAAGTTTCCGTCGGCTCTGGCGGCGCCCGCCCAGCCGTCGCCGGCCCAGAACCAGTGGGAGACTATTGGGTAGACGAAGCCGGTCAAGAATGAGGAGTAGATTAAGTAGGCGACGAATTGGGTCCTCTCGGCGATTGAGCGCTGGTGATGCCTGCAGGTCGGTCAGCCAATTAGAAAATTTGATCATTTAATGTGAGAAATTAGAGAAACTAATATTAATTAATTATCGGCGTGCTTAGTCGATAGGTGGGTGAGTATTTAGAGTTGCCCTTTACATTCGTTGGATGTTAGTTTAAACATCTTTAGGTCAACTCTTAAGGGCATTAATTGCAGTGGTCGCAAAGTCAAAGATTCATTAAATGTTAAAGACTCCTTTTTTTCAGATTGAGGAAATAAGGAGGCAAAGCCTTCTTCGCAAGAAAAGGTGACTTTTTTTTTTTCCAGTCTTTACACGCTTTCCCAACTCCTTTATTCACACTGCAAGATTTCTCAGAACTTCACCATTGATTTTTTTTTCCAAACATGCAGTCCAAGAAAGCCAAAGCAAAGAATGGATCGAAATGAACTGAAGTTTTTCTATACTGACTATCCCGAGAATTCGATCTCAAAACCAAGGTACGAAAATCACAAAAGTCTTGGGAAAGAGAGTAAAAGCATGGTACCTGCAGCAGCAATAGCGAAAGCCCACTGATACAAGAAGAAGCTATAATCAAAATCAGGTTTAGGAAATCCCTTCAGCCCAAAGTTATGCTTCCCAATGAAGCTGTTGCTCGGCCCACCGAAGGCAAAGGCGTAGCCGAAGAGGTAATAGCTTATGCCCCCGGCGGCTGCATCGAGGACGTTGGTGAGCATTATGTTCATGTGTTCTTAGCCCTCACCGAGCCAGCGCAGAGCATGGCGAACCCCAACTGCATGGCGAACACAAGGTATGCAGAGAACAAAAGGTAGGTGTTGTTGATTGCATAGCCAGCGCTGGAAAGCTCGGCTGACACGGCTTCGAAGCGACTGCATAGGAAGTTTGCGCTGAGGTGGCGTTCGGCGAGTTTCCGAAAAGGGATATGAGGTCTGAGGAGGAGCATGATAAGGGATCGGCCATTGATGTTATATGGGTAATGAAATATAGGAATGAATGAGTCTTTTGTGGTTTTTTTTTTTTGGTCTTTGCTTGGCTTGTACTTTGTCTACTATGATGATGTTTGGGACTTTTGGGAAGATGGGTTTTATTTATAGGGGATGGTATTTTAATTTTGTTTAATATTATTTGGTTTTTTTTTTTTTTTGAGGGAAATAATTATGACAATGACATGACAGGTGGAGAGAGTATGGATGGAAATGGGGTTTTGTGTTGGTTTGATTCTATTTTGTGGGTTTCTTATTGCAATTTGCTGAATTTTTAGTTAGTCAACTCTTTAGGTGGGTCCGGGTTTTGCAACTATTTTTTTATTTGCGAATCTTGTTTTTTATTTATTAATCGTATTTGTATTTTATGAGCAGAGCAAGAGCAGGCGTGTAAAGGAAATATTTCTGTAATTTTTGTACATGGTGTACGGATTGCTGGAGGATTTCACGATAAAATTGAGTGGTACTAATTTTTAAACGTAATAATTAAATATAAAGTACATGAATTTAGAAAATAGGTAGAAGTACATGTGATTCTAAGTGAAATAAATGCAAAAGATCAACAGATCCAAACACATAGATATTAT
>JAPQWV010005036.1:0-23504 GCA_027422505.1 Craterostigma plantagineum | reverse complement strand
GGGAAGATTTTACGCTCGGAGCTCGAAGGATGCATCTACGGCAACTTTTTGGATCCTCTTCTTGGCAGCCCTCTTATCCTTAAATTATCGACCGACTCTCATGGTGGAAACCCATCCGTAAAAGAATACCGATCACTAGGAATAATCGCATTTTCCTCCTCATTGTCCTCCTCATCATCTTGTGCATTTCTTCGATTACGCCATCAAAATTGATGTGCACGTTCTGCCGTGTAACAACATTCGCATCAAAATAATTCACCGTCCGCACGAGTTTGACGGTCACCCCATAATTCACGTCGTGACCCTCACCCCGAAGTCGATGATACGATCAAATAATCATCGTTGTAACCGCTTCCGCCGCTACGAACCTCAACTGGAAGAGGACTAACTTCACCGTCCGCACGAGTTTGACGGAGAAGTGTCGTAGGGAGTCCGATTTCCACATATAAAATCGGTCTATTCATTGGACCCCCTAAGTAAAGGTAACACTTCAACTCTCTATCATTCCTTATATACAAAGGAGCACGGCCTCCAGACCTCTCATACATACTTGATAGCTCAACTTTAACTCCGGCCTCCCGCTTACATTAATAGACTCATATATTTCGTTTCGCAGATCCTCCAACGAACAACAATCACCATCGAACCAATGGGCACTAAATTTGTTCCATCCTGGGAACCCAACTATATTTGTTATCATCTCCAACTATCCATCTCCATCGTAATCAATCATGATGCTGGTCGGCATAAAACTGCATATAAAAAAATATTGAATTTAAAATCAACTGAAATATTCGAATAAAACAAATATTCGAAAAGGAAAAATTATTCGAATATCCCATACGAGTAAAAAGACACTCGAAAAGTTTACTGGGTAGATAATCTAGGGCGTACATCGAGCCACTCCAATAAGTTGAAAAAGCTATTCGAACTATATTTCCGAACAATCTTTTCGAGCAAACAAAAACTCGGGGATTATATTCGAATAAGTTAGCGTTTCAAATATGTTATACGAATTTAAAATTTGGAAAATATTTATTTGAACAACACTTTCGAGCATAAGAAACTCGAATAATATATTCGAATAATCGGAAATTCGGCATTTCCCTTCAAATTCACACAGATTGACCTTAAAAATGCGAACCACAAACCCACTGATGCGAAAATCAAATTCCCGGTACGCGAAATGTATAATGTGGTTAAAACGAACTTAATCCTAACAATGCCCGAGTTTAAATAAATTGCAAATGTCGAAATGCCACTTACGTAATGCGTGAAGATCGGAACTTCGATCTTCGATCTTGGGGTCCGGATCTTGGGTAATGCGTTGGATGATTCGGTATTTGCTCGTTTTTTGCTCGATTCTGTTCTTTCGTCGGCTGGTTCGTTCGTTGTTCGTTCGTTTATATTTAATATTAAAGAAATATTTAATGAATAATTTAAGTTAACAGTTAATGGTTACTGAGTTAATTAAATCCACTCCCTTTATTGAATTGACTTAGTTTGACTCCCTTTTTTTAAAAATGGGTAGAAAGGACTCCCTTTTGTTAAATTATCCCGATAATATTAATAATGCCCATTATATGTTGTTTGTGTTTTTTATGTTCAGCCCATCATTATGAAAAGCCCATTAAACAATTTGCAAGCTCTGTATAAATAATATGGATAAAAGTGGTGAGATAAAATATGACGGGTATAATGCTTATAATTTAACTTGGGCTTTTATTTGGAGCTTGTAACCAAACGGGCCAGAGCCTAAGGTGGCTATAAACTGCCCAATTTGGCCTGTCAATTTAATAATGTTATTTAAATTTTGCCCTTAATCGTGAAGTTATAAATTTTATCCTTGATATTTTCATTATTACACAATTATCCCTACGTTAAAATTTTATTGGTTTAAATTAATTTATTAATGATGTGAAATGTTCGAAGTATAAAAAAATTAAATATTTGCATACACATTGGGTTGTGCTCCACATACTAGTATTTATTATGCGTGAGAGTTGGGTATAAATTGTCCTTCACAAATCAAGTAATAATAACTAGTATGTTTAGTACGCGCTCAATGTGTGTGCAAATATATCAATTATTTTATATTTTGCATATTTATTAATAAAGTTTAAAAATAAAATTTTGATGTACGGATAAATGAGGGTAAAAATTATAATTTGACAACAATGGTAAATTGTAAATAATCATTTATTAAATTGACAGACCAAATGTGTGTTATAGCCACGCTAGACACTTTATATTAATAGATATAGACAATAAAAAAATCACCAACTATTTTAAATATTTAGTAAATTATTAGTTTTAGTTAATCTTATACCAAATTTACATATACATAATTAAATATTTTAAATTAATAAAATTAACATTATAATTTATATATTATATAACACTGAGTGAGAGAAGAGAAGCAACAACGCGGGGGGTGGGGGTGGGGGGGGGGGGGTTGGTTGGGTTTGATTTATATTGATATTATTTCAAGTTTCTCCTTTTTTAATATGCATTATTATGGTGTTTAGTGACATTTTTTTGTCTGGTTTTTCTGAGATTCTTTCTCTTTCATAGAGATTTTAGGGTTGTTCTTGGCTATCTAGCGTCATGTAGATTTTTTAAGTTTCACGAAAAAAAAAAAGACGCAGTTGAAATTTATATAATATAAATGAAAAGATTAGGAAGAAAAGATTTGTCCACACAATCAAATTAACAAACCTAAATATCAAAAAAACACAACTTGTGAGATAAAGTACCTTTCCTTTACCTCAGGCCTTATGCAATAAATATCACGAAGGCCATTTTAACAAAAGTGAATAAAAATGGAAATGCCCAAAGCTCTAGCTTTTGGAAGAGTCCACTTCGTAGTTTCACATTTCTTTACGCAACTCGCCACCTTCTTAACATCTGCAATATTAAAAATACATACGCAGAAAAGGAAAATATTAATTTTATAGATAGTTGATAAATTTGAGATAAATTATTAATATTACCATTTCCGTATTGACACAGTTGTCAATTGAACATCCGAGGTTGATATAGTGAAGTTCTTCGAAACGGTGCCCTTTTTAATGAAACATAATCAAACATTGTAATGGACACGTGTACTTTAGTCCAAAGACTAAGCACACAAACATACATTTTCCGTAGCACAATGGAAACTTCGTGGACGACGCAGATGCATTTTTTCCTGCAAATATTATTATGATGAGCACAAATGAAATTGTTTTATGTTCTTGTGATTCATGATGCTACTAAATATATTTGTCCTTTCTCTAACTCAATGCATGTGTGTTTGTGAGTCTGTGTTTCGGTTAACCTTTGTTGTACAAAAAGGGGCCCCTTTTTATACAAGATTTAGGTAATAAAAGTTATTTTCCACGTATAGTTTAAATGAAACAAGGAGGAAGAATTTAAATTTGATTTCCTAGGTAAATATTTCGGAATGTTGGCGGTGGCAATGGCATAATAATTAAAACTAGATTGTAACTTTAGCTTTAATCGTTTTCCAAAATTTTATACTCGGCATTCTCATGTGGGGAACTAACCAGAATTTATTTAGCAACTAACCAAAAATATCGTCTTTTGGTCTTTTAGGTCACAATACCGAAATTGAAATACTTCGGTAGAAAATGAAAAAAACTTAAACACAAGGAGTCAACCGAAATTTTTCTAAATATTATGTATTACAAATAATTAGTTAAGATTTATAAACAAACGCTTTCAATACTAATTTGTCGTCAGCAAGATCGAAGTGAAGACTGAAGAGTTCTCTCGTCTTCTACATCGCAAAAATGGCGTCGCCGTCGTCGACTCGAATGGAAATAGAGGAAATGAGCATCGAACAGCTTCGAGGACTCAAAGAGCAAGCGGACATGGAGGTCAATCTGTTTCAGGACAGTCTGAACAACATACGCACCGCAACTGCTCGGCTGGAGCTCGCCTCCACTGCTCTCCACGACCTCTCTCTTCGTTCCGAAGGTTTGATTATGATTTTCGGAATCATATGTCTTCTGTTAGTTAAATTAATTCATGATTTTTAATGCGATTGCGTGGTGTCTGTCACTTTCAATTGAATAATTGATATTTTTTAGGGAAGGAAATGCTCGTGCCTCTGACGGCGTCCTTATACGTGCCTGGAAAGCTCGATGACGCGGAGAAGGTTTTGGTTGACGTTGGCACTGGTTATTTCATCGAGGTAATTGTATTTGGGTACTCTGTTACCGAAGCTAGGTTTTAGTGGTATTTGTGTTGAGGTTTGGAAAAGTTTATGGCCTGAATTAGTATAGATCTGGCGAACGATGAGGACATATTGATATGGTGATGCAGATGATGAAATGAAGTTGAGCTCATGTTATGGCTGAAATGTGTACTATGGATTGGGATACTCCGTTAATGGTTGCTTATGAACTTAGCTATCTTTACCGATGCATATGAACTGATGATTTTTTCCAGTTATGAACTTTGCTCTTACCCACAATCTCGAAACCTATTTGAAAATCAAAAGTCGTTTTGACGTAATTTCAAGCTACTGAATACTGCTAAAATATAGTTAAACTCAAGTTCCCGTTATGCTAGATTGGGCAATCTTTTTCATAGTTTGATTATTATATGGATAATTGCACATACCCAAGATGACTCTCTCGATCTTAATTCAGTTTGCTGTTGGCATGATTGTCTCGGGTGTAAAACAGCAGCATCGAGGGAGATGATTGTCTAACCATGATTTTGTTTAGCAGTATTAAACAGCCGTAGTCTGTGTAGTGTTCATTAATGTAATCTTAATCCTTGGTATTAGCAGAAAACAATGGCCGAGGGCAAAGATTACTGCGAGCGCAAAATCAATCTGCTCAAATCCAATTACGAACAACTTCTTGAGGTATGCATGTTGCTGTAACTCGGCTTTTGAATATTCTGTCTTGCAAATATCCTAAGATTGCTATTCTCTATGTGATTATTGCAAAGCAAATATCCTCGAGTTAACTTCATCGAATACTACATGAATAGCATGCTTCAAGCCTCCCTACTTTCATAAAAGCAAGTGATTTAACACAGGTCGCTACGAAGAAGAAAAGCATAGCAGACGAGGCTGGTGCGGTTTTACAAGGCAAATTGAAGCAGTTGGCCCCTGCACAGTAATTATTTCTTACAAGTTCCTTGATTATGTCTCTTATTTTGAACGTTGTATTGTACCATTTATGTTCAAAACTTACAAGTCTTGAAATGTCACGGCTATGGGTATGGCTCGAACCGTCGGTTCATGGTTCAAACTGGTATTAATTTGTTTTTAGATTTTATGAAAAATAAAAAATAACAGTAAGAAATTGCCGGTTTTAGTTGCGTTAATTGTTGTATAGGGTTTTGAGATGGCGTAAACCCTAGTGCTGTGTTTGGATCGAGTTGAACGGTGAGGAAAAAAACAAAAGAGAGAACGATTTCACTAGCTTTTCTTTCAATTTCCTCACTATATGGTGAAAGAAAATGGTTTTTCATGAATTTTGCTTTAGGCTGTGTGGGAAAAGGAATTAGATAGAAATTGATTTTCACTAGCTTTTTTCTCATTTTCCTCATCAAGGTGAGGAAAATGATTTGCACAATATTATAGCTGCTACCGTGCTTTTACTCCAACCCATAAACTCTATTTATATATAAATTTTCACTCCAACCCATTAACTCTATTTTCTATTCTAAAAATCAAAATTCATATATTAAACTTTATATTATAATAACTAAAAGTCAATAAAATTATAATTTAAAAACTTAGCATATTATTTGATTATAATTTTATTAAATTAAAAATTAGCATATTATTTAATTATAATTTTATTAAATTAAAACGAAAAATATAAATAAATAAAAACAAATTAACATATTTTTACTTTTATTATTATGAATATCAAATATTTAAATATAAAAATATTTTTATTAAATAATTATATAATAGAAAGAACAACACAATTTTTGTGTTGAATATTGTGTGTACTCTACATCTAGAGTATCTCTGCTAATCAACACAATATTATTGCTAGATATAGAGTCCCATTGGAGTAAGGACATACTTTATTTTTGTGTTTTACACAAAAATAAAGTACCCGTTGGAGATGCTCTACCTTAAGGAACCATTTTCTCTTCTATTTCCTTTTCCACCATATTTTCTCAAACCAAATAGGCGTAAATTCCTTGAGCTAAACACACCTTTAAGATTAACTTAAGCTTACTTTAGTTTCTTCGCTTTTCGTCACTTATTCATCTAATCAACACACAAAAAAAGTTTTTTTTTTTCTTTTCCTCACGAAATTTCTTAATCCAAATACACCCTAATCCACTTAAAATACAACCGTTATGATTACTGTTTGTTCGGTTGCGGTTCTTTTTGAACTGTTATCACCTGAAAAATCAATACCGAATAAATCTTTTGATGGAATATTTCTGTTTATTAGAAAAAAGAATAACATACAATTTCACCATCAAAGGATATATAAGGTAAACGCGAAATGAAAATGGTCCACGAAAACCATTCTCTCTCTCTCTCTCTCTCTCTCTCTCTCTCCACCATGCATACGGCAGCAATATCCCCGGCTCTTAACTCTATCCCGCCGGTTCGTGCCGCCGCTCCCGCCGCGATACTCATCCCCGTCACTTCTCTACTTCGCACCGCCTCGCGGCTCGGTTGCGGCGGCAGTAGCCTGTCCTTGCCGAAGCGCGGCGAGAACAAGCGGCTTTTACCAGGTAAGACTTCGATAACGTGTGCGGCCGGCGGTGCCGTTACGGAAATCGACCAATCGCAGTTCGCCGAGGTCGTTCTGAAGTCGGAGCAGCCTGTTTTGGTGGAGTTCGTCGCCACGTGGTGCGGTCCCTGCCGTTTGATTGCCCCGCCGTTCAATCGCTGGCTCAGGTTTGGTTTGATTTTGCCTTTTTTTTTTGGTTTGTTCGCGGCGGTTGATGAATCGGTGTTATAGACTGCTATATTAGTATAGAAAATCTTTCTTTTGATTGAAGTAATTCAGAATTTGAATCACAGCTGAAGAATTAAGAATTCCGCTTGTGATAGTTGACTGGTTTTGGGGCCACGATAGTTGATGATTTGCTTGATTTCTGCTTGTGCTGGCTTCAAAAAGCCTTTCTCCTTTTGATGCAAATTATAGGAATATCAAGACAAGCTAACGGTCGTGAAGATCGACCACGACTCGAACCCAAGGCTGATCGAAGAACATAAAGTGTATGGACTGCCAACATTGATCCTCTTCCAAAATGGGCAGGAAGTTCCGGGCAGCAGAAGGGAAGCGCGATAACGAAAGCTAAGCTCAAAGATTACATAGATAAGCTTCTCGAATCAGTATCTGTTGTTTAGTGGATCTTTTCTTTTCTGGTTTCAATGCACGACAAATTCATTACTTCCTCGTTGTGTATCTGAATGTGCTTTCTTGGTTGAGTGATGGTTTCGCGCTTACGTTCATAGTGAAAAAGATGCATCCACTTTCTGTTTGTTTCTTCTGCAACATATGAGGTTGTTTCTTGATCGAGGAAAAGCCATTGAGATTCTGTTTGTGGGAGTCATCACTTTTTCGGTTTTGATCGTATTACATGTGTATCGAGAAAGGGAAGTTCTCGGTTTTGCCGTTAATTGACCTGCGCTCGGCGTAAAAATGGTGACGAATGTCGTGTTTTCGTTTCATTTTTTCGGAGATTATGGGAGTTGGAAGTTCTTGAATGTTGTTCAGTGGACATACTATCCTGTCTCAAGTCATACTGCACTATCTTTGGGTGTAATTACACACACCTCAAAAATGTTCGCACGATGTCAAGAATACTTGTCCACATCGCAACATCACCTTCTAGGATCTGATTTGCAGTGTTCTGTTTTTCTTCTTTTAAAATCTTTATGAATGCTCTTTGATGCTATTCAGTGTTGGAGAGAAATGCAATGCCCTCTCTCTCATAATTTCAAAAACATTTTGTTAAGGAAAACTAGTTTTTTTCCATGCATGCACGGTGTTAATAAATAACTAAAATATGTATGATAGTGGGGTAGTAATTATCGAATTGTTGGGTAGTTTAATGCTTTTTTTATATTTTTTAAAATTTTTACAATGAACTATTATTGAACACGTGACAACATTCTAAGTCACCTACATTTCTATAATTATGTAGGATACGAAAATTACAAGTTAGGAGAAAACGTTTCACGGTTGAAAATAGAATTTCCTTTTTAATACTCTCAAGTATTATTGTAACAAATAACAAGTCAATTAGAAGTTAGATTCACACATTACACAACTCAGTCAAGATGATAGACATTTTTTTTTCAAAACAATGGCGCGATGTTTCATTTCACAAAAAGGATAATTACATAGGCTAAACAACACAAAAGGTCTATTTGGCAACAATACCAATAGGGACAGCTGATCAACCTATGAGCAAGCAACTCAAACAAGGCAAACCCTAAATCCAAACATCCAAAATCAACAACAAAGGACTTCTAACACAAACTAATTCTAAAACTCGTGGTGGCTAATAAAATCAAATGGTGAGCGCGAACTCGAGAACAGTCAAATCTTCAGTTTTGGTGGAAATGCCTCTTTTGGTCAGAAGTGCAATAATCTCTACCCGAAACCCTAGTAGTCAAAGATTACGAACTTCTCAACCACGTAACGGAAGAAAAATTCATTAATCCAAGGTACCCGAGTCCCAAAGGGGAAAAGCCCCAAAAGAGGGAAGGAAGCCCTAAACAAGGGGAAGAAAATCCCACAAAGGGGAAGATAAACTCCTAAAATAGGAGACTCAAGCTCCCACAAGGAGAGAGGAAGGACAAAACAAAAAAAAACAAAAAATGAAGAAGAAATAACGAAAATGAAGAAGAAATGAAAGAAAAATGAGCTCCCAACATGCATTAATGGAGGAAAAAAGAGGAGATATTCTTTTTTTTTTTCAAAACGCTAGCTTGCATTGATTAACAAAGATATATGGGCTAAATAGCCCAAAGAGTCTCACCGGACATCGCCAACCGTGAGAACAAAGGCTCACACAAGAGCACAAACAACCCCACAAGGCTGCACAACACTCCCACGAGGGGAGAAAAATGTCCACAAGGGACAAAAAAACCGACAAAACACAAAAAACCCATTATCTACGATCAAGAATTAAAGAACCTATAACAGAAAAAGCTATTAAGCTAAATCTACGATACTCTTCACTTTCACTTGGCCTTCAATTTCTGAGTTTTCATCTTCATCGAACTGGGGCTCCACAAGGGAGAAAAAGCTCCCAAATGAGGGTTGAGAGAGAAAGTCGAACGGACGGGAAGACAGAAGTTGGCGGCGCGGCGGCGGCGGTGGCTGACGGAAGGCGGCAAGTGGTCGGAAGGTGGACGGTGGCACGCGGCAGGTGGCGGGGCGGCAGGGACGCAGGGCGGGGTGACCGGCGGAGGAGGCAGGGCGGCGTGCGGCGGAGGAGGCGGTATGGTGTATTTTTTTAAAGCAAAAAAGCAAGACTCCCCAACCTCCATTGACAGCAAAGGAACGGGTGTGAGGAGGAGAGATAACCTAAATAGTGTTATTTTTAATAGTGCTATTACAAAACTAGATAACTTTGTCATCCTATTACGAAACTAATCAACTTTTTTAATTTACACTAATATTATTTCAGTATTCACCTCAAATCTTTTTAATATTACTTTTTTCTCTATTATTATTTCAAATAAGTAAAACAATTGCTCTTTATTATATTTTAACCCCAAAAAGTTTTTTACTCTTTATTTTTTCATTTACCATCGGAAATGAGTCATACATGACATTCTTCATCTTGGCATATATATAAGAAAAATTATCGAAAGCATTAACAAACAAAAAACTCAAGAAAACTTGTAATAATCCATAGAATATTCAAATGAGTATTATTCAAATATAGAATATCACAACTCATCATAGTTTTTCCTTGCATTTTTCTTGTGAGACCTTCGATCACATGGATATCTTCGTGATCGCTTACGTCCGACCTTTCTGTGGACGTAAATAAGGATTAAATAAGAATAGACACTCAGACTGATAAGAATATGTTGTCTCCAAAATCTCAATTCTAAAATCATCTGGAATATATTCACGCGGATCGACTTTAAAATGCTTGCAAACCTGAAAGAATATATAGCAACAAGAATTAAACAACAACTACTACAATAATAATATAACAATAATAATATAATAATAATATTATTATTTTCTTACTTGCATTGCATGTGAACATGGAATCTTGTAAACTAACCAATTGCCACACGTACAAGAACGTCTTTGAGATTGACATGGTGAACTCGAGGACGACGACCTGGCTTACCTGGAGTGATAACAGCCGCGGTCATAGTAACTGTATTGTATGGACGAACAGAATGTTTTGTAGCTTTTCTATCCCAACGACTATATAAAAGGTGGACTTTTTCATACCATAAGTAATTCTTTTTTGAGGCGGTCTATCTCTTTCTTTGCATATATCAAGTTATTACAAGATGGATTATATTTCTTACTGGTTTTGACTTATGTTTTATTTGGATCTTATTTTCTTATTAATATCTTCGATATTAAATCTAGTATTGAATTACTATGATGGAAATATGAGATTTCTAGTTTATGAAAGTGCTAAGAAATATTATGGTTAGAAATATAATTATTGATAATTATGTTGAGAATTTGTGATAATTATGGTGAAAAGGTAATATTAAATAGATTTGTGGTGAAAACTGAAAATACTAATAGTTAAATTGAAAAAGTTAGATTAGTTTTGTAATAGGGTCAGAAAGTTACCTACTTTTGTAATAGCACTATTAAAAATAACACTATTTGTGTTATTCTCTCGTGGCGAGGAGGGGAGTAGGAGGAGGTAGGGGATGTGAAGGGGGGACGGTGGCGCGGGTTAAATGGGTTAGGGTTTTTTGGGAGTGGAGAGTTTTTGAGGGAGACACGAAGAGAGAGATTGATGTTATTCATTTCATTTGAGATGAGATATTCTTAACCTAGATTTCTTTAGAGAGAAGGGGGACATAAACTTTAGGGAGGAAGTGTATTGAAAATGAGACAATTTTATTGAGAGTAATCAAATAGCAAGTTTAGGTCCCATATTTTTTCAAACATTGCAATTTAGCCCTTTTCTCTTTCTCCTCAGTCAGCAAGCACCAGCACAACACACCAAACCTCAAACACAAACCTCTTATCCTCTCAAAGTCTGAGAATCAGCTGAAGAACAAAAACGCCCAAATGCAGAGAGATGTTCTTCACTGTCAATCAGCCCCTAAAACTCCGTCGCTCTTCAATTTCCTCAATATTACAGCTATCAAAATCCTAAATTCAAGCACAAATCCTTTCAAGTCTCCAGAAACTACTCGTTATTCACCACCAGGCCCTTTTCGCCACTGAGCACACGCCCAATCCGTCCACTTTTCATCGTACACTGCTCGGTTTCTGCTAAGAATCTCGGGAATGCGGAGGGAGGTGGCAATTCAATCTGTCAAAAGCGCAACGATGAGGGAGCAAATTGCTTTCTCTCGCCAGGCCATTGGCGTATTCTTTATTGTGCGTAGTTTTGGGGTTTTTCTGTTTCCGTAAACGGCGATTGCCGCCGTTGCGTATTTGACGCCGACTGTTAGTAGCGTGGAGAGTGAGGGTAAGGGCCATGAGTACTCGGATTATACTAAGAGGTTGTTGCAGGCCGTTTCGAAGCTGCTTAAGATCATCGAAGAGGTGAAAGTTTCTGGAAAAGATGATTCTTTGGTTGAGGATGGGTTGAAGGAGTTTAAGGCGACGAAGAAGTTGTTGCAGGACGAGCTAATGAACAGTATGTATGCAGAATTGAGGGTTTTGAAGAAAGAGAAGAAAGTTTTGATGGAACGCTCGGAGGCGATCGTTAACAGGGTTTGAAGGCCAAGCGAGAGGAAGAGAATTTGACGAGGAAAGCGAAAAATGGCAGTGGCAACAGAGCTGAGAGTTGAGAGAGGAGCGTAGGAATTTGGAAAGAGAGTATAGTGATGGCTGGGAAAGGATTGATGAGATTGACGATTTGATCGAGAAGAAAGAGACCGTGGCGTTGAGCATTGGCGTGAGGAGCTCTTGTCTATAGAGAGAGAATGTGAGGCATTGGTGAAGAACGTATTGAAGGAATTGAGGGGACGCGAGGCAAAGAGGTGTGTGAATGATAACTTGAACTGTAATTTAGATTACGAATTATATCTTCTTATCCATATCTTCCTCTGATAGATCTCATATTGGAGGAAATTTTATCAATTCTGGGGATTAACTGTACTTGCAAGGTTTTAGCAGGAGCAAAGTCATATGTGGTAACCAGAAGAAACATTTGCATGATTGGTGAAATTTGAAGCTTGAATTATGTGCTAAATAACTAGCACATATGACATGATGATGAAGGTTATTATACACTCAGTAACACAGAGGATATTTCTATTGACTTCAAGGCTTGTGTACATTGAGACATTGAGTAGGATATAATCGTCATGCATGATGACGAGGCTTAAACATTAGTTTCCGTTGTGTCTAGGTTCTACTGTTTTGAAGTAAAAGTATAACTTATAATCTCCATTTCGAAGGATGGAGTGTATTATGGTTGTGAGTGATATCTTATATCTCCAATGAGGATCTGTTCTAACTTCGGCTTCATGTGCTGATTTCAATTTTGAGCTTGCAGAATGACAGAAACTCCCATCACGAAGCTCTCTAAAGCTGAGATTCAGAGAGAACTGCAACATGCTCACAGAAAGTTGCAGGAGCAACTAATTTTACCAAATTTTCTGGTGAACGATGATACGCTATCGCTCTCTGATCAGGATTTAACTGCTTTTGCCTTCGGATAAAGCAAACCCTTAAGGATTCAAGAGAGATGCAAAATAAGTTGGAGTCGCATCAGAAAGTCCATGAAGAAATATGGGATGAAAGGCGGTTTATTTCTATCACGCCACCAGATGAGATAGTCAAGGGTTTCCAGATATCGAACTGAAGTGGATGTTTGGGAAGAAGGAGGTGGTCATACCAAAAGCTATGAGGCTGCATTTATTTCACGGTTGGAAGAAATGGCGGGATGATGTCAAAACGGATCTTAAAAAGAAAATTCTGGAAGATCCGGAATTTGGTAAAAAATATGTGGAAGAGAGGCAGGTAACTCGGACCCGATTTTGTGGGATCTTATTTGTTTTCATGTATTATATATTTGTTTGGAATATAGTTGGTGGCTAAATTCTTCTATCAAAATCGATGGACATTTTGTGCGATCCTGATGTTGAAATGCCAATTGCAGGAACGGGTGCTTCGGGACTTCGATAGAGTTACGTCAAGGACTTGGTTTAATGAACAACGGAACAGATGGGAATTGGACCCATAGCCGTCCCTTATGCAGTATCGAGGAAACTCGTGGAAAGCGCTCGTATTAGGCATGATTGGGCTGTTATGTACGTCACGCTTAAGGGAACAGACAATGAACATTATGTCGACATCAAAGTAGGGATTTTTTTCCTCTGCTTAAGCATTTTTCCTTGGGGATTATTACTATCAATTGCTACAGGAATTTGAGATGCTTTTTGAGGACTTTGGAGGTTTTGATGCTTTATATTGAGGATGGTTGCAGCTGGTATTCCTACTGCGGTTCAGCTAATGTGGATCCCAATTTCAGAGTTAAATTTCGGTCAGCAATTTCGCCTGTTGGTGACACTATGCTATCAGTTCTTCAATGCACTATGGAACAATAGCATTGCGGAGCGTGCCAAAACATGGGCATTCAGAAAATAAGGAACATAAATGATGACATTATGATGCTGATTGTTTTCCCTGTCGTGGAGTTTATCATCCCATATGAGGTAGTTCATAGAATCATGCAACATGCCAACTGCTTGATTATTTAGTAATCTTTTGAAATTTGAACTCTGTTCCTTCTTTACTCTATTACTTGTCTCTCAGCACTCGTTGATGAAAATCCTTATGTGTTTTCTAAAACAGATAAGAATTCGGTTGGGTATGGCATGGCCTGAGTATTCTGATGTATCTGTTGGCTCAACTTGGTATCTGAAGTGGCAGTCAGAAGCTGAAAGGAACTTCTTATCAGGAAAAGGGATGGATTTCAGTGGTATGCTTGGTTTTTGATAAGAGCGGCCATATATGGATATGTACTATTCCATGTGTTCCGATTTCTGAGAAGGAAAATTCCTCGTCTTCTTGGTTTTGGACCTTTGCGGAGAGATCCTAACTTAAGGAAGTTGCGGAGGGTGGTAATGTTTCGGTTTCTCTATTCTTTCTTTAGCAAGCCCTTATTATGAAGAAAGTTTTGGATTTTCATATACTGCAGTTTTTGGTATTATTCAGAAAGCTTATTTTAGATATAGGATGGGGAAAATAAAGCTTAAGAGGAAGGATGGAGTTGATCCAATCAGCACTGCTTTTGATCATATGAAGGTTTAGACAGCATTCTTGTTTAATTTGGATTATTCATGTGTTTCTAATGACTAATTCTAAAGCCATTTTCTTAATGCCAATGCCAGAGAATTAAGAATCCTCCAATACCTTTAAAAGATTTCGCAAGCGTTGAATCTATGAAAGAAGAAATTACTGAAGTTGTGGCATTTCTGCAAAACCCGCATGCTTTTCAAGAAATGGGAGCTCGGGCACCACGCGTATGACAATCATCGATGCAAATGATTCTTCGTTGCAGTATCTAATGAAACTGTTTTTCACAAAGCTCATGCACTGATAGAGAATGTTACCATGTTTGTATAGGGTGTTCTCATTGTGGGTGAGAGAGGAACAGGAAAAACATCTCTAGCACTGGCCATAGCAGCAGAAGCTAAGGTTTCCCGTAGTAGAAGTTAAAGCTCAACAACTTGAAGCAGGACTTTGGGTGGGCCAAAGCGCATCAAATGTCAGAGAACTCTTTCAAACAGCGAGAGACTTGGTAGCTTCTTCCTTCCTTCCCCCTTTAACATCCTTTTCGCTTACTAGTTTGTCATTTTAGTTAAATATTTTCTTCTCTCCCAGTCTATCTTTTAAGCTTTTTTGGTTTTATCTTGGATCTTCTGGCAACCTCTTTCCTTGTGAATTTCTTCAAACTTATCTTGCTACTAACACTCATGCAGGCACCAGTCATCATCTTTGTGGAAGATTTTGACCTCTTTGCTGGTGTCCGCGGGAAATTCATCCACACCAAAAAGCAGGATCATGAGGCTTTCATTAATCAACTATTGGTTGAACTGGATGGGTATGTCTCCTTTTGGATACTGATGGCTATACAGTGCTTTACAAATCAAACTGAGTGAGCTTGCAGAGAAGTTGAGACGCTCGGCTCAATTCCTTTTGTTCGAATGTCTCTCGAACCTTTTTGACTTTTAACATTTATACCATACTACCTATCTTTTATTTATTTAATGTTCGACCTCAAATTCGATCAAGTTCTTAACTTATTTCTTCTTACATTTTTTACTTTTGTTATGTTGTATTTTATATTTGCCATTGTTATGTTTAATGCTCGAGCTCGGCTCGTGATGAACATGTGATCAAGCTTTCAAATTTAAGATTGTCGACGTTGTGGAAACTCTTTCAAACTCTTCTCAAACTTGAGTCATTTACACCCAAAATTTGAGGTTAAATTGGGATAAAAACGAGAAAAAAACTGTTTTTGTTTGCATGGTTTTCTTTGTTTTATGTTTTTGATGCATTCCATGCAGGTTTGAGAAACAAGATGGGGTAGTTTTAATGGCGACCACGCGAAATCTCAAGCAAATTGATGAGGCATTGCAGCGTCCTGGTAGAATGGATAGGATATTTCATCTCCAACGACCAACACTTGAAGAAAGGGAAAAAATCTTATACATTGCTGCGAAAGAAACAATGGATGAGGACCTCATCGACTTGGCAGATTGGAGAAAGGTACATGAAACTTTGTTCTGATCAATTGTGTGCTCCTTGTTTGGCATTGTATGTTGTCATCTCCGCAGGGCATGTATTACTTATTGTACCATAGTTTTTAGCATATTTTGTCGTTGTTGCTGCACCGCATGTTCATATAACATATTCCTAGGAGTTGCTTTACAAAGCCATGTTATCCTGTGCTGCATCAACAACTAAATGCCGAAAACCGCATTTCCATTTTCGAATTATTGATTCTTGAACTTGATCTTAACCACATATCCCAGTAACAGAATATCATAATACTTACATTCTTTGTCTACCAAGTGAGTTATCATATCCTAATTTTAAGCGGCCTGTAATGGCTCTATATTTGTTTTTTTCTTATTTTGCTTTTAGAGTAGTATAAAAACTGTTAAGGTTTATTTCCTGATTGGCCTTCTGGTCCAAATAGTTGACAAAAATGGCACATGAAAAACATGCAGGTTGCTGAAAAGACAGCTCTTCTTCGTCCTATAGAACTAAAACTTGTCCCCATGTCTCTGGAAGGTAGCGCTTTTAGAAGAAAATTCGTTGATGCAGACGAGCTCATGAGCTACTGCAGTTGGTTTGCGGTAAGAAGATAAGATAGTCGTGATCTTGACAGTGTTATCATGATAATCTGCAATGGAAGCTGATACTGGCTCGCTAATGCCTGTGCTTTTCATTCAAGACATCTTGTTTATAGGATTTAGCAGTGCTCATGCACTGTATTGGCCTATTGGTGCAGAGATTGCTGAAAATTAACAGACTAATATTGCAAATTAAAAAATATGTCATTGTTATGCACTATCCATCTGTTGTGCAGTGCCTTCGTTTCATGCATCTATCTGGTCCCAGCTTACTGCAATTTTTCTGTTAATGATCAAACATTTTGAGCTGTAATATTCTCATGTATTTCATATCACATGTTTGGACTTGAGCTACTGAAAGAGCTGTGATAATCTCATACATATTGCGTACCACATGTATGTCACAGATATTCTTGATGTCCGTTTCATGAAATTTAAACTTAATGTGTGGCCCATGTTGCAGACCTTTAGCGCGTTTGTCCCGAGATGGGTGAGGAAGACAAAAGCTGGAAAGAATTTAAGCAAGATTCTTGTGAATCATCTGGACTTGACATTGACAAAGGAGGATCTTCAAGATGTTGTTGATCTGATGGAACCATATGGTCAAATAAGCAACGGCATAGAGATGTTGAGCCCCCCTCTTGATGTAAGGCATCTTATTTGTATGTAACTCACAAACTTTGAATTTTAATGGGATATGTGATTAGATGCAGCACTATGCTTATGCTTCATTCAATCTCACTGTAAAGTTTCATGGTCATTATCCTTCCACTGTTTGTGCTAGTGCTAGCACATCCTGCAAATTTTATATACATGCTGCATGTATATTATGGAACTAACCTAAAGGCGTTACGGTGTAGTGGAACACAGAAACAAAGCTGCCCCATGCTGTCTGGGCTGCTGGTCGTGGTCTTATGGCGCTTCTTTTACCAAATTTTGATGTCGTTCACAATCTATGGCTTGAACCCTTCATGGGAGGTATACTACCTATTTTTCTTTCTGATGGTTGTACCGTTCTGATATATGTATCATATGTTGACAGTTTCATAGGTTATTCAGCATCGCAGTATTCCATAATCAATTGTTGCCTTTCTCAATACTTACTGCTTGTGGAATTTCTGTCGTGTATATGAAATGACGTGAAGTCAATATTGACCAGCCATTTTTCTTCAGCAATTATTATGCAATTACCGACAAGGCACCCTATTCGCTTGCAGGGTATTGGATGCACCAAGATCACTAAGGCTAGAAATGAGGATTCGATGAATGGAAATCTTGAGACAAGAGCATACCTTGAGAAGAAGCTTGTATTCTGCTTTGGCTCTTATGTGGCATCACAGCTAATGCTTCCCTTTGGAGAAAAAACATTCTGTCGGACTCAGAGTTGAAGGATGCTCAGGAGGTTATAATCAGATTTGATATTGTTCTGAAGGACATAAAGTCATAGTATTCATATACGTAGCTTTTGGTGCAGATAGCTACTCGGATGGTTATCCAGTTGGGTGGGGCCCTGATGATAGTCCTACAATTTACCATCATGGAAACGCGGTATCCATTTTTAAACATGTTTATCGCATTAAGTCTTTAAATTAAATTTTAGGCATTAACTTTGAAGGTCCTGAACTGTGACTTGTGATATCATTTGAAAGTTCCTATCACTTTAGCCACTTATAGTCTTGACTGAGGGGATATGTTGGTTCCACCAACTTTTCTCGCGAAATGTATATGTGGCTTCTTGGTGTAGTTTTTGACTGTGTTCACAGTTCCCATCTAAATAAAATCAGAAAGGGGTTATCTCAGGTTCTAGTTGGAGAATCTTGTTTCTTATCCTTTTTTATAACATCAAGCAAATTTTGGGGCCAGTTTTTCCATTTGCCTGAATCCTGATAGAACATTCCATATCGCACGACACATCTAACTGGGGTGTTTTGTATCTTTGCCTCCTTTCTTAGCTGCATCTAATAAGCATATCAACTTGCAATTATTGAACAGGTGACCGCTATGAGTATGGGAGACAACTTTGAGTATGAGATGGCCGCTAAAATTGAAAAGGTATATTGCCTTTCTAATTATCATAGATTCTCTCAAAATCACAAATCTCCCCTGTTTTCTGTTTCTTACTTTGTGATTTATGCACAAGTCCTCCCCATGGTTAACTATGATCCGTGTGCTGCTTAAGTTTTATTGTTTTGATTTAGTCTGACCACCATTATATACTATGCTTTACTCAACATAGCGTATTGCATGAATATGCAGATCTATAACTTGGCATACGACAAGGCAAAGGCCCTCCTAAAGAAAAACCATGTAGTACTGGAGAAAATTGTGGAGGAGCTTCTCGAATATGAAATATTGACTGGAAAGGTATGTCAATCTTCTATCTCAAATTTCATATTAAATCTTATCAATTCCATGAAAATTACCCTTGCCATCCCTTTTCTATTTAATTCATCCCAATTGTTACGGTTTCTCTATTTGCAGGACTTGGATAGAATTATGACAGATAATGGAGGAATTCAGGCTAAAGAACCATTTTCTCTAACAAACGACGGTTATGATGAGGTTTAACCATATCATTGTGTCAAAAACAAATCGGTACGTCGATTTGATCGTAAGAGCAAAGAGTTACTAATATTATAAACTTGTATGTTTCCTTTCGCAGCGAAGTTCCCTCAACGGAAATGCACAGGCAATTGCCCTCTTGAGCGCAAAAACCTTGGAACAGAAAGGCTAATGTAAAATATTACTTGTTGTTGCATAATATATTTATTTCAAACTGAATCTGCCAAATGAACCAACGACCACGGCGCATCATTGCATTGGCATGGAAAAGAGGTTTTCAGAAAAATTTTCTTCTCAACTTCGGTGAAGAGAGAAAGAGGTAGGTGCATTCATTATGTACATTTTTCCCATGTCTTTATACGAGGAATAAATTTTTGGTAGAAACGCACATTGAACCATCTTTCATCTTGTGAGGATTAAGATCATTTTTCATTGTTCACTGATTTTTTTTCTGTTGATGAATAATAGCATCGTGTATCTCTTTTTCTTCTTTAGAAAAGCGACACAAAGCGCACTCTTAGCATAAGGTTTTGAATTGGTCAGCTTAGTGTGACTAAGGTTTGTTGTGTAATGGAATGAATGAATTGCAAACAGGTCATTTTCAACTATTTTAAGCTGTAGAAGCTATGTTGACTATAATCTTTGATCAGCAGACACAGAATATTAACATGAATTAGTCGATTTTCAGATTATAATTTTCTCCGCAAGAAAAGCTCATAAGTTTCAGATTGTTGATGAATAATAGAATGATTCTTTTTATTATTATAAGTTGAATTTGATATTTCTCAGCTTTTACAACAATTCATACTTTCTAGTGGCTCATTAAGAAATACTTGTAAACTATATGTTAGAAAGAATTGCCTACATTGATTTGTTCATCCCAGATTTTATTTTTTGAAATCATGGAACCCAATATGGGACCCTACTAGATTCAGCTTTGATACGCCAGCCATAACAAACATGATTTTCTAATGCTTAAATTGGAATTTAGATGTTTTTCAATATAATATTCCATCACCAACATAGACTTCATCAAAAGACTTTCATAAAGAAACTTCATAGTCCGTTTTATATGATACAATTATTTCATATAAACACGGCACTTTAATGTCATAATTTGATCAAAGTGTTGATCATTCTCATCCTAATGTTTATCCTTAAACATAATAAAACATCTTCTTTTTCTTCTTCATGCCTTCAAAGCCTCCCTGCAACTCTTCTCATCATGGCTGCTGCTTCTGCTGTGGAAACTATTATTCAGAAGAAGAAGAAGAAGAAAAGCAAAAAACACACAAAAGAATCATAAACTGTTTCTACATAAAGAATTGCTTCGGATTTTCCAAGGATGCCCAAGACAACTATATGAGAAACCGTTAAAGAAGAATGGAAGTAAAGGAGCCAAACCCGACCCGGTCAACGACCCGGCGTTGACCATGAAGGCCCTTGTGTGGTTGAAGCCGAGGAGAAGAGTAGTAACAAAGGGGTGACGATATATACTTTGTTTATTACAGCGATTCTTTTATGTAAATACGGAGATTATCCATTTAAGAAAATCTTACAGACTCAAGAAAAGAGCAGCAAGCCTTCTACCGAACTGGGCTCGAGTGAAAGTACGATACTGCCCCAACACCGAGCTGAGAAAGGAAGGGCCATTCGAAGGGTAAAAAGGGAAATGAGCTCCAGCCATTCTTTGAGCATTGATCTTGATGGTCGTTTTGTAGTCATGCTCGTATGGGGTAAGGCGTACGCAGTCCTTTGTGCGGCGGCGTGGCTCTATCTCGTCCGGCGTTGGAATGAAAGCGTCGACGGCAAGGCTTCGCCGGCGGAGAAATCGGAAGAACAGGCGGCGAGCGTGGCCGTGTCGATCTTAGTTCGGAAGAGCAGAATGCAGAGGAGTTGTATTGGAGGGCTTCTTGGAGAGAAGGAATCAGAAGTAATTTTTGGTTTTTACTCTCTCTCTCTCACAAGTGATAGGTGATTGATTATGTGTGCCGTTTTCAGTTTTTATTTGTTTAAAGAAATATTGTATAGTTTGTTATATAAGCCTTATTTTTTGAAAATCATGGGAAGCATCAATGCATAAACAATGGTGGTAATGGTAATATCTATTCAATCTATTATACTCCATCCGTCCCGGTAAGTTATGTACATTTTGGGTGTTAGCGCGGTTTTAAGAAACTAAATATTTTAATTAAATTAAGACATTTTTCTCCCGACCATTGAATTATACGTCCTAACGTTTGACGTCAATCTATAGCCGATTTGGGCGCTGGGCCTGGCCTGGACCTGGCCGTCTTCATCTATTCTATTTTATAAAGAGCATAGCCCCTCATAAAAACCGTCAATTTCCAATTTTAGTTTGGTCTGTCAATTTCAAGTTTCAACCAATCAGTTTTATTGTAAAAAAGAATTATAACCCACATTGTAGATAAAAAAACTACCATTTAATTTCGCTCCAGTTTTTTCTACAATTAACGATTACAAAAAAACCAAACAGTCCAATATAAAACCACCTACTACCTTTACTTACTATTTTTAGTTAATTATTAACTTACTATTTTTAGTTAATTATAATTCTACCTTTAATTTAATAATAAATCAGTTTTCCTTTTAAATTATAATATGATATTATAACACACGCATCTGAGTATGCAAGAATAATGGTGGCGAGTGAACAATATACCATACCCGGGTTCTATCCGACCCGACGTTCACCAAACTAAATCCGACCAAAAACCACGTGCTCTTCGATAAAGTAAAAGGTTGGGGGCCGTCCTTGTAATAAAGAAAACGAAAAAAAAAAAGAAAAGAAACAGTACCATTTTCATTACCGTAGTGGAGAGCTCGAGAGGTTTTCCTTTTTTTCTTCTTTCTTGTTTTTAACCTTTTTCTTCCATCCATACTCGTGTAAGAACAGCTCCTTCCTTTTCCCCTTGAATTTCCCCACCTAGGGTTTTTTCAACAGTTACCCATCTGATCATTTCTGACCCGCTAATTTTCGTTCGTTTTTCGCCGTTTCTAATCCGTTTTTTTTTTGGGGGAGCTTTGAAGCAACTGTAAAAAAGTTATGAAATGGGTTCTTCGACTTTGACATTGGAGGCTTTGCCTAAAGGATTTAGGTTCCGTCCAACGGACGAAGAGCTCGTCAGCCATTACTTGAGGCTCAAGATTAACGGCCGTCATTCTGCCGTAAAGTCATCCCTGAGGTCGACGTTTGCAGATGGGAGCCTTGGGATCTACTGGTAATTTTTACTTTTTTCTCTTTTTCTTAAATCTCTCTCTTTTTCTTTTATCTTATCCTTTCTTAATTTGTGCTTGCCGAAGCTCGTGTAAGAAAAGGTAGAACAAATTATCCCGCGTTGTTGTAGTAATGATATTCTTGCTTATAATCCATTGCTGTGCTTCCCTAATTGCTGAAATCACTTGAAATAATCACTTCCTTTGTCTCATTGCAAGAATCATTACTATTCATGTTATTATATTGGCATAGCCCATGAATCTGCTTGGGATATCCATCTATTCTTTTCTGAATCTGAGCTTTCCATATTTCTCCTCCCCAAAATTTTTCCTTTTCCATGCCTAATTTCCTCGATGTATATCACCATGACAAATGCCCGAGGTTGTCTGAAACTTCATCACGATTTTTGTCTCAACGCAGCGCTCTCCGTAATAAAATCCGAAGACCCAGAGTGGTTCTTCTTCTGTCCCCGAGACAGAAAATACCCAAACGGCCGTCGATCAAATCGAGCCACCGAGGCCGGCTATTGAAGGCCACTGGCAAAGATCGAACCAAAAAATCCCGCAAATCTCCTTCAAATCAACCAACAACGAACCTCATAGGCACGAAGAAGACCCTCGTTTTCTACAAGGGCCGGGCCCCAAAAGGGGCCCGCACCAATTGGATCATGCACGAGTATCGGGCCACCGAGCCCGACCTCGACGGGACGGGCCCGGGCCAGGTTAGTTAGCCCGACGTTCCTCTTTTTTATTTATTCTTGTAAGGATATTATTTTATAAGCATTCGTTTTTCGCTGTAGGGAGACTATGTGCTGTGTCGTCTTTCCACAAGACGGACGAAAGGCTAGACAAGTTCGAAGAGGTCGAACACACTGGCTCTTCGCACTTGTCCGAAAAATCGTCGCCCGACAGACGCTTCTTCGGACCCTTTGCAAGAATCCGCGGTGGTCGATGTTCGAATTCTTAAGGAATCGGAGTCTGAGGACGTGAAGAAGCCTTTGCTCGACGAGCTTAACCGTGTTGTTTCTCCTCCTATCGCAACGGTCCTGGTGAAAATTGTTCTTACGATCGAGTATATCGTCCTGAGGTTCGATTACACTTTGTTTATATGTGGAGATAGTTGCTTTTTTTAGTCCCGTAATTTGGGGGGGTACCATTGTAGGTAGGAGTCAAGAATTTAGGATGTGGCGTTATGTGGACAGTAACTTTCAAA
>JAPQWV010005035.1:0-23509 GCA_027422505.1 Craterostigma plantagineum | reverse complement strand
TTCGCCCGAGCTGGTGGAATGGGAGTAGAAAGAGCGTGGAGAACGTGGGATTGTGGGAAACAACCACGTTCTCAGCGAGAGGTCCGCGAAAAAGGGCGGGCCGGGGTGGAGATTGGGTCAAGGCAGCGAATACCTGAGGTTAGTATAAATAGTAGTGGTAAACTCATTTTCCAGGTACGCACTAAAAATTAAGAACTAATTTACAAGCCATTACCCATCTCTCACTCATTTTGACTTAAGCATCGGAGGGGATACGCCGGCACCCATCCCGGCCCCCTCTGACGTGTTTTCTAGTTTTGAGCGCCAGGTTCGACGGAGACAACCGACGAGGAGCGATAAACCTGCGCCAAAGTTAAAACGAGCGAAGGAACAACAAGCCCCAACCGCCATCATCAGAAGTCGTTTTACGCGGTCCACATCAATTGGCGCCGTCTGTGGGACGATATATTAAAAACATGGTGGACACCGCAAACGACATTCAACTGCCACGATGGAAGAAGTGCTGGTGACTGACTGGACGGAGGAGAACCAAGAGAGACACACAATGATGATCAAACTGAACTGGGGAAATTGAGAGCAGAGATAGAAATGCTGAGGGCAGAGCGAACGCGGAAAACTCGCGTGGAATCACCACCCGCGTCAGGAGACTGAGGAGGAGAGGCAGAACGGTTGCGACGTGAGGAAGAGCATGCTCGGGCCAAAGAGCAAGAAAAGGAGCAGAGGAAAAAAAAACATTGAGGACGGAAATCAACATCCTGCGGGCCGAGAAGAAAAGAGCATTGGAGGAAAGACAGATAGTGGATGGGAACGAATGAAGGAAGAAATCCAGAGGTGAAGGAGTTAGCCAATCCGCAAATGCCTCTCCCGATCCAACGAGGCTCTCCCTTTTTCGGAAGAGGTCCTTCGCGTTCCCTTACCGAATAACTTTCAGGTTCCCGGACATGAACCTCTACGACGGATCGGGCCGCCCGAGGACCATCTGGCCAGTTTTGATGGGAATGCGGCGCGCTATCAGTTGGGGGGACTCCATAAAGTGTCGGGTTTTCGCAACCACCCTCGCGAAAGGAGCCCAACAATGGTTCACCATGTTACCCGCTGGGGAAATTCACAACTTCGCGGACTTCACTCGCGCTTTTCCTGAGGCAATTTTCTAGCAGCCGAGAAGACCTTTCTCGGCCGTAAGCTACTGAGCATGAAGCAGGAGAGACAAGGAGAGTCTGCGAGATTACTTGAGGCGATTCAGTCGGACCATGATGGAAGTCCCGACTGCCACCCCCGATTTACTGATTGGAGCCTTCCACAATGGGCTAAAAGAAGGAGATCTCTACCGGTCATTAGTAAAAAAGTACCCGACCACCGTGGAAGATTTGATAATCAGAGTAGAAAAATATGTGAGGGTGGAGGAAGGCGCACAACTTCAAGAAAGGGGATAAAAAGAGAGCGATTGGGACGGTTGAGGTAGCACAGGAGCCAGCCCGCCTTATGAGACCGAAGGAGGAAATCCCCGAATAGAGGTCCAAAAGAGCTATCGGCCAACCAACACTCAATGGAAGGTGAGCAAAGCTCGGGCTTTGGAAATATGTTCGGGAGCGATATTTTTATCAAAAGGCCAGCTAAAAGTAAAGAAGGCCCGAGGAACCCTGTGTCGAGAATGTACTGTGAATTCCATCGGGAGTATGGCCACACAACAGAGGCCTGCTTCCATCTAAACGATGAACTCGAGAGAATCGTGGCGGCCAACCCGGAAGCCCGAGCCGAATTAGTGGTAGGCGGGGAGGCAGGCGCTCCACGAAAATATTTCAAGAAAGAATTTGAGCAAGGACCTCGAAGAAACTACCCGCAGGATAACAACCAACCACGGAACAGATTCAATCGATCACCGGAAAGAAGACGAGCGGAATATCCAAGGGAAGATAAGCTCGACCGAGAGGGTCGGCGAACACCAGAACGTACTCGGGAGCCAGCGGAGGCATATGTGCCGCCCGCAGGATCAATATGATATCTGGAGGACCCGCCATTGGGGATTCGAATAGAGCTAGAAAGGCGGAGGTAAGGAAGCTTGAAAGTCTAGGAGTAACCTCAGTCCAAAGGCGATCGGGACCCATCATTTCCTTCGGGCCCGATGATTTTCATGGAGGGTGTGACGCGCATGAAGATGCCTTGGTGGGTTAGAGCAGAGATAGCAAACCACGATGTGGGAAGAGTCTTCGTCGACAACGGAAGTTCTGTGAACATCATCTTCAAGGGACTATGAGTCAGATGGAGTTGGGAGAATACCAGATGGACCCCGTGGAGACGGCTTTGTTCGGGTTCACCGGGCACGCTGTCGAGGCCGTGGGATCGATACAATTGCCCTTGACCTTGGGATCGGGCAAATTGAAGAAAACTCGAATCACCCCTTTCTTGGTCGTTGACATGTCCTCCTCTTTACAACGTCATACTGGGCGCCCGGCGCTCAGCTCCTTCGCGGCGATCGCCTCGGCCCTACATCAAAAAATGAAGTTCCACAGTAGGAGATCGTGTGGGGGAGTGCTTGGAGATCGGAAGATAGCACGAAAATGCTATGTTGAGGAAGTGAGGATCGAGTTAAAATCATTGAAAAAGCCGACGGGAGGGTCACCCTACGAGTCGAGAACTTTCTACGCCATACACGCCCTTCAGGAAGTAAGAGCCGAGGGCGAGATGGAGGAGGTGATGATCAGGCCGCCTTCGGGAAGGTCAAGATTTCTAGAGACCTGCCCCCCGACCTGAAAGCGGATCTTGTCAAGCAGCTGAAAGCAAATGAAGATGTATTCGCCTGGTCGGCACATGAACTTACTACGTGTGATACCTCGGGAGATAATGGAACACCGATTAAAACATCTCTCCTACGGCTAGACCGGTCTTTCAGAAGAAAAGACACCTCGGGGACGCAGAAGGATGCGATAATTAAGGACCAGGTAGGAGAACTCTTAAAAGCCGGATACATCGGGAATACAGTTCCCAACCTGGTTATCAAATGTGGTGATGGTCCCTAAGTCACCAGGAAAATGGCGTATGTGTGTTGACTTCGAGATTTGAATAAGGCATGCCCGAAGGATGGTTACCCATTACCACGTATCGATCAATTGGTAGATTCCACGGCTGGACATGAGCTTTTGTGCTTCTTAGACGCCTTCCAAGGTTATCATCAGATTGGGTTGGCCGAGGAGGATCAACCAAGGTTAGCTTCATCACCTCAGAGGGAAATTTTTGCTACGTGGTCATGCCATTCGGGCTCTAAAGAACGCTGGGGCCACCTACCAAAGGCTAATGGATCGCGTTTTCGGGGCCAGATCGGGAGGAATGTGGAAGTCTATGTGGATGACATCCTTATCAAATCCAAAACAGAAAGCAGCTTCTCAGGAGATCTTCGGGAAACCTTCACTACTGCCCGCCGATACGGCTTGAAATTGAACCCCGCCAAATGTACCTTCGGAGTCCGCTCAGGAAAATTCCTAGGATACATGGTCACTCGGTCAGGGATTGAAGCCAAACCAGATAAAGTGAAGGCCATCTTGACATGACTTCCCCGAAGAATCTCAACGAGGTCCAGAGACTAACCGGGAGGATCACGGCCTTGTCCAGGTTATTTCGAGGTCTGCGGAGAGAAGCATGCCCTTCTTTAAAGTGCTGAGAAAGGTGAAAAAATTTCGAGTGGACACCCGATTGCGAGAAAGCTTTCCAGGAATTAAAAGAGTATTGAAAAAGTTGCCAGTATTATTAAACAAACAAAACCCGGGGAAGAGCTCATTGTCTATCTTTCCACCACTCCCCGCGCGGTCAGCTCGGTGATGGTCCGAGAAGAAGAAAAGGTACAGAAGCCGGTCTACTTTGTCAGCCATCTCTTGAAAGGGGCAGAAGTGCGGTACACCTCTCAAGAAAAATTATTATTGGCTCTGGTGATTACGGCCAGGAGGCTGAGGCCTTACTTTCTGTCGCACCCGATCGTGGTACTCACCAACAACCCGCTGGGTGTGATCGTGACACGACCAGATATCTGGGAAGATCTATCAAGTGGGTGACCGAGTTAGGAGAATACGACATTCAGTTTCGCCCCGAGTGGCCATCAAAGCACAAGCCTTAGCGGACTTCATAGTTGAAATGACCGAGAGGAGGGCCCGTCGAGATGTGGAAGATATACGTAGACGGGTCATCCTGCCAGTTTGGTAACGGCGTGGGACTTGTGATCATATCACCGGGGGAGAAAGAAACTAGCTTGGGAATCAAGTTAGACTTTCGGGCGTCGAATAATGAAACTGAGTATGAAGCGCTGCTACTCCGGGTGCGAACGGCTATTAGGATGGGTCTCACCCGGGTAACCCTATATTCTGACTCGCAGCTAGTAGTCCAGCAAATACAGGGAACTTTCACGATCAAGGAAGATAAGCTGATGGAGTATGTGAAGGAGTTCGAGGGAATGAGGGGGAAGTTCGAAGAATTGAAGGTAGAACTTATCAACAGGAAGGAAAACGAGAAAGCAGATCGGATCGCTAAGTGGGCAAGCGCCCTGAACCCACCCGAGGATGGGGTGAAGATAGAAAAAGGGCTCCCCAGATCCATCAGATAGAACGGAGGAAGCGATCTAGAACCTGAAGATTGGCGATACAACATCTATCGATATTTGAAGAACGATCCCTTCCCGAGGACAGAGTCGAAGGCCGGGTAACGCAGAGGAGGTCTAGTCGCTTCACGATTATCGACGGGATTCTCTTCAAAAGATCCTATTCGGGTCCCCTGCTAAGGTGCCTGTCGAGGGAAGAGGCGGAGGAAGTCTTAGTCGATATACATGAAGGGAGCTGCGGAAGCCACATCGGGGGAAGAGCCCTAGCACGAAAGGCGATGTTGGCCGGTTTCTTTTGGCCCACGATGAGGGCAGACTCGATCAAGGTGGTGCGAAGTTGCCTTCGATGCCAGAAACACGCAAACTTGCAAAGGACACCTGCGGAGATGATGAAGGCGGTCGTGTCAGCATGCCCGTTTCGACCAATGGGGACTGGCTATTGTCGGGCCATTGAAGGCAATGCCTCCCAAAAAAGGTTCCTGTGGTCGCGATCGATTATTTCTCCAAGTGGGGGAAGCCGAGGCCTTGGCACGGATCACGGAGGCTGCTGTAATCGCGTTCTTATGGAAAAACATCCTGTGTAGGTTCGGAATCCACGAGAAGACTCATAAGCGACAACGGGAGACAGTTCAGTGGCCGCAAGCTGAGGGAATGGTGTACGGGGTACAGGATCGAACAAGTCTTCACGTCTGTAGCCTACCCCCAAAGCAATGGTCAAGTCGAGGTGACGAATCGGACGATCGTTCAAGCGCTGAAAGTCAGGTTAGACGGATTAAAGAGAGCTTGGTTCAATGAGCTGTCGAGCGTACTCTGGTCTTACAGAACTACACCACGAGGGGACGAAGGAGACCCCGTTCAGCTGGTATATGGAAGTGAGGCCGTCCTACCCGCGGAGATAGGACAGGAAAGCGCTCGGATCATAGGATATTCGGAGGAGGAATGACCAGCTCCGAGCTGATGACTGGATTTGATCGAAGAAGGGAGGCAAAAGGCCGCGCTTCGGATGGCAGCCTATCAGAGAAAGATCACCCGAGCTTACAATCGGAAAGTATGCCTAAGAAGGTTTGAGGAAGGGGAGCTCGTCATGAAGGAAATACAACACAAGGGCGAGCGGGGGAAGTTGGATCCCAAATATGAAGGACCGTATAAGATAACCAAGAAGGCTGGAGAAGCCGTTACTACCTGGAAGACTAGAAGGGAAGAAATTGGAAAGGCCACACAACGCTCGACATTTGAAGAAGTATTACCCGTGAGATATTCTCGGGACTGCACCTTATTATCTTAATAGCTTATCACATTTATGCTTATTTTCTTAGTTAAGGGGTCTTAGCAGTGCACCTGTATTCATTTCCGAACATTCGCGTTTTTAGTAAAGTTATTTATGTCCGAAAGAGAACGTGGAAAACGAAGAAAAGCCCTCGGATGAGGCACGATCGCCCGAAAGGGTGAACAAATCGCCGAATGAAAACGAAGAAAAGCCCTCGGATGAGGCAAGATCGCCCGAAAGGGGTGAACAAATCGCCTAATGAAAACGAAGAAAAGTCCTCGGATGAGGCACGATCGCCCGAAAGGGTGAACAAATCGCCGAATGAAAACGAAGAAAAGTCCTCGGATGAGGCACGATCGCCCGAAAGGGGTGAACAAATCGCCGAATGAAAACGAAGAAAAGTCCTCGGATGAGGCACGATCGCCCGAAAGGGTGAACAAATCGCCGAATGAAAACGAAGAAAAGTCCTCGGATGAGGCACGATCGCCCGAAAGGGTGAACAAATCGCCGAATGAAAACGAAGAAAAGTCCTCGGATGAGGCACGATCGCCCGAAAGGGTGAACAAATCGCCGAATGAAAAAACGAAGAAAAATCCTCGAATGAGGCACGACTGCCCGAAAAGGTGGAAAAACTCTCCAGACGAAAGCAAGACAAGTTGGGATCAAAGTAAGAAAGCGCAAAGGAAACAAGCGCGATGTCTGACCGTAAAGATAAGAGTGCTAAGCACAAATATAAAAGACATAAAAGGGCTAAGTCTATCCCTCTAGGTTCAGAGTCAGACAATCAAACGATAATATGTTAAGGCAAGACAGCATAAGGAGAATTAAAAATCTATCGCCTTATTTCCCGAGCATAGGGCGTTCCCTGATGACGAATCCTCGAAAGGGCGAAAGTCTCTGAATCGGAAGGAATCCTTTGCGTCTTGACGCCGAGACCCCGCCCGAGTATAGGAGAAAATTGCGCGGTCCAGGAATAGGGGATCGAACCCGAGTGTTCCTCCCCGAGATATCGGGAGGGTACTTTGACTCTCAACATGAAAGTCGGCCAACAACTTTTTCAGCTCGGCGATTTGTCGATCCTTTTCGCCCAGGAAGGTGGTCAACCGGGCGCAAGCCTCCTCATAATATGAAGTAAGCACATTGCTGAGTATAACGCCGGAGTCCCTCGCAGAAAGTGAATAAGACTGATAAAAGGTTAGGAAAATAGAGAAAGAGGTGAACTAACCTACGAAAATTGGATCACTCACCCGGCTCTCACTTAGAGCCCACCAGTCCCAGAAGCTGGAGTCGGGAAAATTTTGCTAGACGACGCTTTTCCTCGGGTTCCAAGAAGCTCTCCATGAATTGACGGGACGAAACGCCATCGGCCTCTAAAAGGAATCGGGGAGTTGGGCGAAATCCCCTTAAGGAGGGTGTGCTTGAGAGGGGGGGGTCGTGAAGACCTGGCCCTCCCTGTGCGAAAATCCGCGTTGGCGTTGGAAACGAAACCAGTGGCATCCTCCCATAAATCCCAAAGAGGACGGGAATGAGGATTTGAAGGGAGGTTTCTCCTAAGATTGGAGGGCGTCGCTCTGAGATCCATCTGTGGGTTGGATAAGGACACAAGAAATTCAAAAAGACAGGCGAAATAAGCACCACCTAAATCGATAGGAAGAAGGAGAGTAAAACCCCTGGGAGTAGACGAGATAACCTGGATAAAATGAACACAGCTTGATAAGGAAAGTGAAGGATAAGGAGAAGGTGAAGTCACTGGAGTGAACACCGATCTTATAAAGAGATAAACCCCCAAAATCGGATTGTTACGAAAACTAGAATTCAGGGGATTTGAAATGTAAAAGAAAGAAGGCGAAGAAGAAGGATAAAAGGACCGTTGGACAACGGTCAGTAAGAAGCCCGAAAAGAGGAGGACGCAATAAGGGAGCACTAGAATGTGAGATTTGCAGAACGCGGCTCGAGGGAAGCGGGCGAGGTCCCGACAAAGCATTGTGAGGGACGAAGATCCCGATTACGTAGTAATCTCCGATTCTAATCGCAGAGAAAGAAAGGGCTATAAAACGCGCGAAGAGAAGATGTGTGCGAGGATAACTTTTATGATATCGCCGAAGAAAATCACCAAGTATACTATTACAAAAGTCACAACGGGAAACACATAAACGTAAGGGAAAAGACATATAGTTCACAAAAGAAGAGAGGACAAAGAGAAACAAGTTGATCAACACGAGCAAATATTTTTAGGGTGGGGGCGGCCGATCCGGCCTGAGATAATTCCCCAACACCTGTTTCAATTTCAGCCACCACTGACCCGACCACTGAGGCAATATGCTCTTCCTCCCGCGAGGTAGCTTTAGGAGCCTCTTCAACTGTTTCGCCCGGGATCACTTGCTCAGGTGCAGGTGGAGGGTCCTCGACAGGGGGCTCGGAGATCTTCTCGAGAGGTTCGAGAGCATCTTCATTCTCCTCACTCGACGGAGTGGAGACCATCTCCTCCAGAGCGACGTTCGCGGAACCTCCTCGGGCAACGGGGTCGGGGGGATATCCTCCTGGGGGACACTCAGAAAGAGCCGATCCGAACGTCCGCCTACGATCCTTCCAGTTTATATCCAATGCCAGGCACCCCATGCCAGCCACCCGAAGCTGGTGGACACACCCAGAAACCATGCTGGAAATACTCGACACACCGACCAGTATGAAGTTCGGGCAAGTAGTCCCGAGCTATGCTCTCCTCCAACTCGCGGAAGTTGTTCTCCGCCTCCTCCCGAGCTTCTCTCTCTTTGAGCAAATCTTTCCTTATCTTCTCCGATCCCGTGCGAGCCTCTCTAGACACCTTCTTTAATTCACTCTTCTTTCCGTTTAAGCTCCTCTTGGAGTCGAGTCACCTCCTCCTTTAGTTTCGCCTCCGACTGGGTAAGCTCGATGCAGTCTTCATGCATGAAAAGCATTCTCTCCAGGGCCTCAGCAGCGCAGGCAAAGCCCTAATCAGAAAGGGAGGAAAGGGTGAATAAAAAGAAAGAAGAAAAGACTAAGGAGAAAAGGGAAGGTATCATACCTGACCCATGTGCTGGGCAAAGAGAGGAAAGAACTCCCGAGGCTGTAACTCGAGAGGTGGGACCGATTGGCCTCAGATCGAAAACCGCGCAGGTACTCCACACAGTGAGCCCCGCGAGGACGATGAAATAATCTGGTTGGTCGGGGGTATCGACAGGAGCCGGAGAGGCCTCTCCCGAGCCTGAGCCTACCTGAGCAGTGGTCTGGTTTTCTTGCTCGAGGGACGGCTGGAAGTAGCAGTAGCCTTCCTTTTAGGGGTTGCTTTGGGAGAGCCCGAGGAGCCAGCAGAGATCTTGGCCTTCCCCTTGTTAAGGGCTCGAGCGACTGAGGCTGGTTGGGGGGCCTGCGAGGAACCACCTTCCTTCATTTCCGGGAAATCTTGAGCAGATCGGCAAGATCCATGCGCGAGTCTGATAAGGAAAAATAGAAAGCTCGGTCGGAACAAAAAGTAGGAAAAAGGGGGAGAATTCAAGAAGATATACCTAAGTCATCTACCGTTAAAACCCTTGGAACAATAACCAAAGTGACAGAGGATATCATCCTTGACGAGCTCGGGGGCGCTAAAGCTCCGCTCCCCGAGCATCTCCATGAATCTCTCAACGTCAGAACTGGAAGCAGCGGGGAGAGGAGTAGATATGGATACAGTTTCAGGCCAGGCGTCGATGGTGTCGTTTTCAGGACTCCCCTCAGGAGATCGGACATAAAAGAATTTCTTCATCCATCCCTTGTGAGAAGAGGGATCCCGAGGAGAATTCCTTAGAAGCGATGGAAGAGAGAAAGAATTTGCCAGGTTCTTTTTGGTTTATTTTCAAGAAGGTTAGGAGAAGGGGAAGAGACAGAGGAATCTGAAAATGCTCGATAAGGATAGCAAGCGAAAGCAAGAGGCTATAGGAATTGGGAGTTAGTTGGCTAGGAGAAATTTGGTGATAATTACAGAGTTCGGCTATAAAAGGGGCGAGAGGGAGCCGAAGACCCATATCCAATTGATCAGGAAGAACGTGTGGAAACCCCTGGGGGGCCACTAATCACATCCGAGGCCCGGGAATTCGAACCTCGAAATCGGGAGTTAGGCCAGCCCGATCAACAATAATAGGGACGTGAGAAGCCCGAAGAGAGGACACATTCAACTCGTGCAGGGAAGCGATTGACTTCTCGCGAAATTCTTCCATTTGAGAGGTCCACTCGGATAAAGCTCGAAGAAAGGCTTTCTTGCTCGAGTACCCTATACGCTGAGGAGGGCGAAAAATATCCAAGTCAGGGTAATTAGTCAGGCTTCCAGGGCGTCGAGAAATGAACGAAAAGCGAAGAAAGAAGAGAAAAAGAAGAAGAGAAGAAGAAGAAGAAGGAGGCGGCGATTCTGGCTGATCATGGGTGTGAAAACGGAATCGGACGGTGGAAGGATGAAGTTGCAGGGTGGCTCATGAGGAGAGAAGACGAAAACCTAGAAAAACCCTAAAAAACGACTAAGGGGGAGAACACAGGGGAAAATGACGAAAAGAAAGGGAAGGCGAAAAGCTTAAAGTGAGAAGGGGAAATCAAAACAGAGAAAAACGGAGAGGACGAATAGCGAGAACGACTTACCAGTAACGGCGGCGGAGAAGATGATTGACGCGGGCGGAAAAGACACCGATGGAGAGTTGGAGGGTGGTTGCGCCGGAGATTTCTGCGAGATGAGAGAGAAGGGAAAGATAGAATGAGGAGGAGAAAACCGAAAACCCTAAAGAGAAGAGGGAAAAGGCACGAAAAACGAGGAAAAAGGGGGGAAAAGAGGGAAAAGAAAAAAAAGGGGGAAGTGAGTGAAGAGACGTCGAACTTCTTTGAGGGGGCCACGTGGCGAAACTGATCTAATCGTGATGAGATAGGGCGGCAATTTTCCCGCCTAGGGGGAAAACACGACGTGGCATAAGGAGAAGATGTTAAGGGAGAAGGAAGAGGGCATCGCGACGCCCGAGAAGGTTCTCGAGGAAGATCGAAAGGCCCTTCGAGCGATTATTTTACCGATTGTTAACGTCCAAATACTCGTTGCACTCCTTTTGGACTATTTAAGGGGGGACTATTGTTACCCCCGGGTTTAATAGCTAACGGTAAAATAACGTTGACTACCAAAGAACTCCCGCGAGCGGCGAGGCGCGAAGGGAATAGGAGGGAATCGGGAAAAGATAGCCCAAGAACAGAAGTCACCAGAGAAACCGCTCCTGATCGGGAGGAGGTAACCTGGTCGGGAGTCGCCAGGACAAGGCGGTCATTCCCGATGGGGAGTAGAAATGGATGATCGGGCTCCTAAGAGGAAACAACGACAGATGAAGCGGGGTAGGAAGCCTAGGCGGGTGCAAGCAGAGGGATAGAGAGAAGAGAGGACAGAGAATACGACGAGCCCAGACACGCCGACGCAGCATGAGAGAGGAACCCGACCAGCAGGAGAGAACGCACGCACCAGAGGAAGAGACGCCCGACCGGAACGGTTTCGCCCGAGCTGGTGGAATGGGAGTAGAAAGAGACGTGGAGAACGTGGGATTGTGGGAAACAACCACGTTCTCAGCGAGAGGTCCGCAAAAAAGGGCGGGCCGGGGTGGAGATTGGGTCAAGGCAGCGAATACCTGAGGTTATTAAATAGTAGTGGTAAACTCATTTCCAGGTACGCACTAAACAATTAAGAACTAATTTACAAGCCGATTACCCATCTCTCACTCATTTTCTGACTTAAGCATCGGAGGGGATACGCCGGCACCCATCCCGGCCCCCTTCTGACGTGTTTTCTAGTTTTTGAGCGCCAGGTTCGACGACGGAGACAACCGACGAGGAGCGATAAACCTGCGCCAAAGTTAAAACGAGCGAAGGAACAACAAGCCCAACCGCCATCATCAAGAAGTCGTTTTACGCGGTCCACATCAATGTTGTAGGAATAGAGTTAATCAAACAAGACCATGAAGCACAAAGAGATACAGAATGACACATTTACTTGGTGATCGTATGCCAGGCTATTTCGACACTCGTGAACGTATTCATAGTCGTGATTAAGGTTATCACTTACACTAATGCTAAATCGAGATATGGCTGAACCGAAACAGTGGTAAGAATATCATCAAACAACCTTTTAAGATCACATAATACCTCTCCGTTTCGTATGCATTGAGGCAATGGTTCAGTCAGCATTTACTAGACAGCAACGAAGCGAAGTTCAATTCGAACCGAAGAGGACATTATATGAATATCTGATCTTCTATATTTGTCGGAATCTTAAGTTCAAATTTGATAATCGTGTATTACAGTTTCAAAAGCAACGAACATGAAAGAACATCGAATGAATCAACAGCTTCAAACAGTTCACTAAAGTTTCCCTTCCTCCGAACAGGAAGTAATAACAACCAAGGCAGCGAATCAACAGAGGAGTACCTGAACAGAGTACTTAACGGCTAGGCTAGCTACAGACTCCCCCCGCCCCAATCGATGAGAAATCGCAAACTTTGAGATGGAATTATCCCTCCAAAAAGCCGCGGAGCTAGGATTTCCACCAAGCGTTCAATACTCCACGGCGCCATAAAAGCCCCCACGCGCATATCCCTATCGGAGGCCACCGATCTCCACAATCGGCACACGCACGCCGCGCGCGAGCGAGGTCGGACGGCGGAGAGATCCTGGAGGATGGCGCGCAGAGTGTCTCTGCACAGTAAAGCGGAGAAGTTTGAGTTCGTCGGAGATATTATCGCGAGGTTGGAGATAGAGCTGGTCAGCGGTTCGAGGCGGTCCGTGTGTGATTGTGGAGGTGGAGTGGCTTCATCGCCGCCGCCGAAGCCCATCGTTGTTTGTCTATATCTTCTCTGCGATTGTTTTGGTATGTATGGAGAGACTAGCGATGATCGTTGAGCCGCGTATATTAATATCGCGGGGTAAACAGATTATCTAATATCTATCGCACATTAAGTACGAAAAAGCAATTAAGTTCTAATTACGTTGTCTTTGTCCAAACCGTTATATTACAATCTCGCACTAGTAAACACCACGCTTTTTTACACAAGACAGGAAAATCCCAGCAGGTCTAAACTGAGCAATGAAGCGAATCAGAAGGAGAGAAGCTAAGCTTTATCATCTTACAACGAGCCAAGAATGTAATAAGAAAGCAGGTTAAAGATGACGAAGAAGAATCACACTGCCCAAGCATCATCTGCTATGGCACCTTGCTGGTCTATGCTTTTAGCTATGTCTCTCTTTCCACAGCTCGTTCGGCAGATTTAGGCAAGGAGGAAACGAATCTGAGTTATACTTTCTGCAACCTCTTCAGAATTTTTCACTGTTCATACACACAATCGAAAGGAAAATCAGAGCCAAGAAGACTTCACAAAGATTTTCAAGAATCAGCACATATCAGAGAAGACTTTTTAAGTAACATGGTAACCAGCAGATTGAGCAGTAATAGAAGAACACGATGGGTTCGAGGGAATCATCTCTCACCTGAATCCATCTCCCTCCTGAGTGTGCCGCAAGTGTAGCCAGTGGAAGTGCATTGGCAATTTCCCGTCCCTCTGCAACCATTTTATCGGAGAATAGAACTTGAACGGGAAGATCCTTAACACCATCACTACTTCCCCATTCAGACAAATCGAAACTATGATTCAACTTCTTCCCCATCTCAACAATGGCCTTGCCATTATCCCTTCCCTTCAAAAGTATCCTATGATCCTCCACCTCTGTTTACTCCCTAACTCCATGCAACAATAGCCAAGAAGCTGCTCAAATGCAAACCTAAAGCCTAAAGCCACTTCCCTCAAACAATGGAGTCTTTAAAACCCAAAGTGGCAGTGCTGTTTTACCAGGGATGGCATCAAGAATCACCACGCTTCTGACATTTCTGTGATTCTTCAGAACCCAGTTAGAACTCAGTTGCAGAGCAGAGTCGTGCAATACAAGTCCACGCTGTTCAATCCCATAGTGTCGATGACTTGTCCTAAAACCCTATCCATTTCTTCGTTGCCCAATTCGACTGTTTTTTCAATCTTTCTCGTCTTAACCTTCACCTCGTTCTCCTCGAAGTTCACATACCCTTGCTCAACGAGCTGATCAAACCCCCAAAAGACACCCTTTTCCTTGATTTCCTCGTACACATTCCATAGAGCTGCCAATCCACTAACCACGTATTCTTCGTCCACAATTACCGATCTATCCGAAAACCCAGAACCAGGGAGATCAATGGCTACGGCGTGGACGTTATTGCTTCCTAAATGCTCGACGACCTTACGAAAAGCAAAAGAGCTAGAACCCATACCGTGTACGATCAAGACGTGGCCGTCAGAGTTCGTATGAGGCCCATTTGAGTGGAGAAGACTTCGACTTGCGGTTGGTCAGGGGCAATTTGGACCTTTAACCTGCGTCCGCGGAGTAGTGCTGTCGGAGATCTGGCGGCAGGCTTAGGAACCAAGCCCTGGGGTCTTTTGCAGTGAGCGAAGAGATGGTAATGGCGAGGAGCGTTATTACAGAGACGAGGATAGTGAAGTAGAACCAAAAGTGAATGGGTTGGGAGAACTTGGGGTTTGTTTTCGCCGCGGTGGAGATGGAGTTCGATTTTCTGATTGGGGTTTTACGGTTGATTTGCGGCGTTGCCTGACTTGTGGTTCTGAGGTTTCAGGTTCTTCAGTTATGATTGCCATTCTCTGTTCAAACTTTCGACGAGAGCAGCTCCAACGATACAGTTGTTGATCTGCTGTGTTTAGGGCAAACGATTTAAGAGTAGTGAAGCTGAAACCTTAGTGGCAGACAATGGAAGAGAAAGTCATAGGGTGTCATCAATAGGTAACATTTTCAGATTTTTGGGACTTTCTTTACAAGCGTGGCCGTCTATCTGTAAAGTTGAACACTTTTTTCACTTTGTTTTATATTTTTCTTAATTGAGATTTCAATATGGGTACGAACTACGAACACTCTTACCACGGCCCATTTCAAGACTATCCACATAACTCCAAAGTAAGCTTGCTTCCTTATCCTAACAGAGGGTAGCCTCTCCCGCAAAGCAAAACCTGTGTGGGCAGAGGAGTGGGACTTGCTTTGCGTGCTTAAGAACCCAAAGAAAGAGATTAATATACTTAAGGAGACATAGAAGCCTATGGATTGTTATGTCAGCTGATTCAGGACTTCATCGCTCTCTCCAAGAATGCTACTTACTCGATGTCCCTTACAGCTACAGAGTCGATCGCTCTTCTTCTTCAATAGTAGCTTCAGATCCTCTGTTTTCAAATGGAAACACCCCTGTAAATTAACAAGGCGTCAATCTTTATGCCACGTGTCGGCCTCAATAAGCGCCAAACCTTCGTCTGAGCTGAGAAAGAAGAAGTTTGAAGGTGGAGAGGCAGACCATAAGTTGGAGGCCCTTCGCGAGCTTTTTACGAAGCCCAACATCAATATTGACGCCTATATCATTCCCCGCAAGACGCTCATCAGGTCTGCTCTCCTAAATTCGTGATTTTTTTATGGTTAGAATGCATCTGCTTATGCTTTCTTGTTTGTTTGAATAACCCATGTTATGTGAAACAACTTTGCAATTGTTATCCCACTGATTCTGATCTCCAAGACTCGGTTTTACTTCCTATTATTGTTAAAGCTATCATTTCGGTGGTGAATTCATTGGAACTATAGAGAAAGCCTTACTTTTCTATTGTGGGATAAGAAGATTAGCTTGCCTGTTCTTATTGGTTCTGCTTCAATTTCAGAGCGAGTTTATAGCCGAGTGTTACATGCGAAGAGCGTACATATCAGGTTTCACTGGCAGTGCAGGAACAGCGTAGTGACTAAGGATAAAGCAGCTCTTTGGACAGATGGGAGATATTTTCTTCAGGTTTTGAATGATAACAATGCTTTTTCACCTCTCTATTTCCCTTCTTCATTGTCTTGTTAATGACGCTTCTTTGTGTTGTTAATAGGCTGAAAAACAACTAAACCCAAATTGGATTCTCATGAGGGCTGGAAATCTCGGAGTACCCACACCAAGTGAGTGGCTTAACAGTGTCTTGCCTCCCGGCTCAAGAATCGGCATAGATCCCGTGAGTAATGCTCTACAAATTTGGCGTTTCGTCAGTGTCTGATGTATTTCGAATCACTTTCTTGCTTATCAATCTGATCCCCACAGCCCATATTATATATCTCGGTTTTTGTGAGGGGAATCAGTTCCTATTTTCTTCTAGAGGAGCCGAAGAACTGAAGCAGGACATATCCCAAGAAAACACGAATTGGTCTCCTCTACCATCCCAATCTAGTGGATGAGGTGTGGAAAGAATCAAGGCCTACGCCTCCAAATGGGCCCATAGAATACATGACCTGAAATACGCTGGAGTTGATGCCTCGTCCAAGCTGCTATCTTTGAGGTCCGAACTAGCATGCGCTGATGCATCTGCTATTGTAATCACCATGCTAGATGAGATAGCATGGCTGCTGAATTTGGTAATCTATTGGATTCCTTTTATCCTTTTTGTGTTTGCTTTCGCAGCTTTTTTTGACCCTATCGATAACGATCGCTGCACTTTCTTTGTTATTAGAGGGGCAATGATGTGCCACATTCGCCCAGTCATGTATGCTTGCTTGGTCGTGGAGATGGATTGCGCAAAGCTTTTCATCGACGATTCTAAGTTGACCCCCGAAGTGATGCATTATCTGAAGAACGCTGGAGTTGAGTGGAAACCATATGATTCCATTATTTCTGAGATCGAAAGGTAAAATGTTTTCATCTTCAGTGAGCTAATGATATTGGTCGTAGTCTATTTAAGTAAAGGATATCTTGCAGATTAGCTGCAAAAGGCTCGTGTCTTTGGCTGGACACGTCAACTGTTAGTGCTGCAATAGCAGACACTTACAAAACTGCATGTTCGACTGCAACTAAAAGAAAGAAGAGTACACCTGATAGTTCAGTGAGCGAGCCATGTAGGCCCACCGTGGTGGACGTGAACTCGCCCGTGTCCATGGCTAAGGCCATGAAAAACGAAGCTGAACTGCAAGGCATGCGCGACTGTCATTTAAGGTAAGTGCCTCTACGAAGTCTTCATAAAACTGCTCGTAAAACTGCTGTGATAATCATGGAATGATTTGATGTTTTTATTAGATGAGATTTTTGGGCATGTCCAGTAGTAATTTACGTTTTGCAGGGATGCAGCAGCTCTAGCACAGTTTTGGGCTTGGCTCGAAGAGGAAATTAGGAAGGGCGTTGTTCTAACAGAATGCGATGTTTCTGACAAGCTTCTCGAGTTCCGTTCTAAGCAGAGCGGTTTCCTCGACACAAGCTTCGACACAATAAGCGGTACACAAACTCGCTGAATTCATTTCTTTTCTCACTTTTGTCCTCCATTGGATCTTGATCTTACATTATGAGAACTATTTACATAGATTTTCCGTACATAACCTGCAAACAGGCTCTGGCGCTAACGGTGCTATCATACATTATAAGCCTGAGCCCGAAAACTGTAGCATTGTGGACGGAGGTAAACTCTTTCTACTAGACAGTGGGGCTCAGTACATCGATGGAACGACTGATATTACACGAACGGTACACTTCAATGAGCCCTCTTCGTGGGAAAAAGAATGCTTCACCAGAGTTCTACAGGTACTTCTCCTCACTCATTGCTTTAGTTTCTTGATCACTTATCTCTTCGACTTTGTTAGGGTCACATTGCGCTTGATCAAGCCATTTCCCGGAAAACTATCCTGGATTTGTGCTCGATGCCTTCGCCAGAGCACCCCTTTGGAAAATCGGCCTCGACTATCGCCATGGTATTTCCTAACTCAAAAAAGTTCCTTTTTTACCCAAAGATTCTACCTTTTCGGATGATTTGATGGTTTCCTTATCTTCTTCTTCTGTTCTTGAGGCACGGGACATGGAGTTGGAGCTGCGCTGAATGTTCATGAAGGCCCTCAAAGTATCAGCTACAGATTCGGAAACAACACTCCATTGGTTAAAGGCATGGTCGTCAGCAATGAACCTGGTTACTATGAAGATCACTCTTTCGGCATAAGGATTGAGGTACCGTTTTCTCTTTCTTTTCTTCACCGTAAACAGTCGATGCATGAGCTAACTTTCAACCCATGCCTTTTATTGCAGAATCTCCTTCATGTGATAGAGGCCAACACGCCAGCTCGGTTCGGTGGACTAACGTATTTAGGATTTGAAACGCTCACCTTCTTTCCAGTTCAGGTATTCTTCGTGTAGGCAGAATCGATAAAATTTATCGTACGATCGTTGTCCTAAAATTGCTACAAACTGTGCAGACCAAAATGGTTGACTTATCATTGCTGTCGGCGAACGAGATAAATTGGCTCGATCATTACCATGAGCAAGTGTGGGATAAGGTAAGCAAAAGCAGACCTATTACTACGCCCACGCTCCTATTTTTCTTCCTCGATTCTTCAGCAATAGTTTGAGTTTTATTCTTGTTTTACTGAATAAATCGACGCAGGTCTCTCCATTGTTGGACGGCACGCCACGCCAATGGCTTTGGGACAACACTAGGCCACTTGCAAAGCATTAGCAGCCTACTAAATTAAGCTTGTGCATTTGTATCTTTGTTAAAACATAGCCTCAGTTCTATAGTCAAAGCCATATACTTGTAAGAAAATGTCCCGCCCCACAGGAATATCGCAGGTTTGCCTGCTTGTATGTTTTCCGACAACTTACAACTTGTTAAACATATGTTGTATCAGATTTGCTATAAGACAGAATGGTGAAAATATGTTATTAGGGACGCAATGCGAACAAGGCTAAACAGTTTGTCTGCTTTACACTTTCAGACAAATCGTCTCCTTTTCACATCACAACAGCTTCTGCGGCGTAGATCAGATGTTGCAAGTTCGGCGTACATTCGTGCTATTTCCCGAGCAAAGTAGGGCCTTGGCCTGCGGCCTTTTGATCTGCAAAGTTTGTTCGAAAAGACCGTCTTTTGAAGGCTCGTTCGATAAAATTCAACCCGTACGTAAAATAACCGAAGAGGAAACAAAATCTTACCTTGAACGTAGGAGTTAGAAGGCGTTTTCCAAGGTGAACGGCTCGAGCGTCAAGGCGACTGCTTTGGCAAACTCAAATCCCCTCAACTGTAGACGATTTACAATTAAATTAAATCTCAAGAATGGATCAAATCATAGACCAACAGAAAATCTGCAGTGTGTCACCTGAGCTTCTTTCCCCAGCATCCATCTCGGCAAGAACTGCAGCCCTCGCTCTTCATCAGTACACAGCTGTCCTAAATCTTCGTACTAAAAGAAACAGAAAAAAAAAGGGTTCAGACAGCTCCCAATAATTCATACGTCGAGTTTTATGCAGCAAAGGATTTTTTCTCTTCGGTTCTTTTTTCCCAGAGAAGAAATAAGCTTGGTCTATATATACTACCTTGATACCCTCGATGTTGCCCACTCTTTCAACGTATCGGGATCCACACAGACTACAGCGACTAAGCAAGAGTTCAAGCTGTCGCCTACATAAGCAGAAGTGCGTAAGAACGAGAAAGAAATAGGTTAAACGTCAACAATCTTCTTACCATAGACAAAGCACTGTGCAATAAATCTACACTTCGCGTAAAATTCTCGATTTTCTCTGGTGCTATATACTCTCCTGGGCCAGCTTAAAGATGTTCTTTTTCCTGTTGAAAAAAGGACAAACAAGCATGTGGAATTCTCACTTTGTGACCACGAAGAAAATACGACGAAATGAAAATTAGCGCAGCTGAAAACCCAAAAAAAAAAAAAACATTTCTTTGTAGTTTTCAGTCGCTGATACAACTCAATGGGGTTATAAATCGTATACGTACCTATCGATAATTTAAGGCGACCGCCGGGCAGCCACAATCCAATATCTCCAGTGTGCAGCCAACCGTCGTCGTCTAGCACTTCTCTCCTGGAAATTTTCAGCAAGATTTAAGCAAAAACTTTGCATTTACAGTTTATCCAACTATAAAATGTCGTAGCATCATATAAAAGTACGTTTGCACTTCATCTTTGTAATAGCCTTGGAATACGATGGGTCCTCTGACACAGATCTCACCACGTGGATATGGTTGATCCTCAGAGGTGTAACTCATTTCAGGGACATCCACGAGCTTTATTTCTGGGACGATTAAAAGATCACTTAAACGAGTAATTTGGGGAATAAAAAAAACAAACGTTTGAATGCATAAGATTATCCTTAACAACTCACCACAAGCAGGGTTTGGAGAACCAACATGACCAGTTAAGTTGTCACCTTCGTCCATGAGCTTATAAACACACGAGCTCTCAGTCATACCATAGCCTTCGATTACTGGGCATCCAAAACACCTGCAATTTCACAGTGCATATTTCTAAGTAACGATGGATTCAATTATTATCACTCGGCTAAATCGATGGGCTAAGAATCAACGTACACCCTTAAGAACTCCATCACGTCAGGCGACAATGGCGATGCGCCAGAAGTCAAGTATCGAATTCGACCACCGAGTTTGTCCTTTATTTTGTTGAAGACCAATCTGTCCCACATTGGAGATGGTTTTCGACCTACTCAGAGAGAAAATTGTACAAGAAATGGAAACAAGCAGTTTGTAAAAGCTTCTCAGACAAAGATACAGAGCGCAAATGCGCATAATCAAGATATCATTTTTTATGTGAAAATCGTGATCTATATCTGATCGTACCGTTCATTATTGCTTGTTTCTTAGAATTGTATGCGGCATTAAATAACCTCTCCTTCAACACGCCGGAAGTTTGTACAGCTTTAGTTATCCTGCAAATATAAATAGAAAGATATCATCAGAAATCAAGAGATCAAACTGAGTCAATTTGAACAATCAGTTGATGGCCGCTTATCGGTTTGTAACTGTACCCTGCGTAGATTCTGTTGTATAGACGAGGTACGCTGGAAAATATTGTGGGTCTCAAAGCAGCCACCAAATCGTCCATCAACTTCAAATTGTCCTGGAAATCATGACAAAAATTCATATCTAAGCATTTCCAAGAACTTCTACATATTTTCCCTGACATTAGGTATCACATCTTATTTGAAAATAAAGATCCCATTCATTCTGACGCCTTCTATTATTAGATTTTCAACTCCACGAAGCTTTCCTTCAGTCTTCTAAAAGATGATATTCAGGAACTTAGCGGAGAGTAAATTCATTATGTTAATTCTTCTACGACGTGCCTCTTATATACCTATAAAAAGTGACACACAACACACATGCGCAAAAGAAATGAATGTAATGGACGAAAACGTACTCCTTGGTAGAAGCCAACAGCACCCCCATAGTATACTATCATATCTGGTTGGCTCGTTCGTATATGTGAGCCAGTGGCAGATAAGATATGTAGCTGGCATATCAAGTTAAGGAAAATAAGTTTGGACAGAGACGAACTTCATCATTTTATCGAAGAGAAAAGAAAAACTCACACGTCATTGGAATAGAACTTTACTCCAAGGGTCATGCCAGCAGTACTTGATATCAAGTTTCCATGAGACAGTACGACTCCTGTCCCAAAAAGAACCGACGGGAAAACAATTTAGTAACCACACCAAAATAAAAACAACGTATCTAACATGATATCATGTTGAAAAAAAGATAAAATGTTCGAATTCAAACAACAACAACCTTTGGTGTCCCAGTAGTACCACTTGTATAGCATATAGTAGCTATATCTTCAGGTTCGGAGGAACAAAAGGGAGCATGTGTTGTTTCCCTGTAAAAGGTTTAGCGTATAATTAGTCCAGTGTACAAAACGATATTCTTCACTATGGCAAAAAACATGCAGCCTAGAAATAAGTACCTGACTAAGTAATCTTGAATAAGATACAAGCTTAAGACCAGTTGTCGAAGGCAGAGATGGGAGGTGCTCATCCATGCCTCCCACTACCTACATTTAACAGGGGCACATGTCAAGAGAGTGAGTGTGCAATCGTTGAAATACTTGAGTTCATATAGTATTAGCCAGCAATTCTAACATACATACCACAATAACACGGATGGAGGGAATCTCAGACAAGAAAGTGAGCAGCTGCAAGTTGTCAGAAGGAACATACAAATTAGGTAAACTGAAAGTTATAAGCAGCAGTAAACTGCACAAGTGCTTGCATACAAATTAGCAAGCTAAGAAATCATGATAATCAAATGAGCCACACCATCATAAACTAATAAGAGAAACTCACTGTGTTCAAGGTACTAGGCACACAAAAGATGGCCTCTACAGAAGCATGATTCACAATGTACCTGACTGCATCAGGTCCTGCAAATCCACCAAAAAAGATTATATTTTGGGAACTAAATTAAGACTTACAAAAGTCAAGTGCCAATGCAAGCCTAACATACCTAGTGTGTCATAAAGAGGAACTGATATATATGAATATGATGAGCAGGCATGATCCACGATCATCCACTCTGGTCGATTGATGAAATAAAGCCCGACGCAAGCCCCTGATCCAACGTAAAACAAGATTTTTTTGTATCTAAAGCTACTTGTATTTTTTTTTTGCAGTTAAAATCAATAATCTGTAAGAAAAATGAATAGAGAACAAATGAATGATTTTTTTTTTTTAAAAAGAAAACATACTGGTTGCAGGCCAAGTGACGAAGTCCTGAACTATTGCTGATCGAGCAGTGCCAGCTTCCCCATATGTCATCCATTTGTATCTTCATGATAATGAGACAAAAGTTTAGTAAGAAGCACAGAAGTTAAGGGTTGTCTTATTTAATTCTTTTGCATACTCTCCAACTGTTCCATCGACTCGAATACGAGTGCCCAAGTACTTGTAATCCCGGAACTTTTCCACCGCATGTCTGAAGGAATAGTTCAGCAGAACTTAGTGGACGCTTAAACTGAGAAGATGTCAACTGCAAAGAATAGTTGCTAAAGCATTAGCATTCTTACACAAAGTTGTCATGCAATGTACAGATCTCTGGATGCTCTGGGAACCTCTCGACTAGCCTCAAAGGTGATTTTTAGATCTGCATCAAAAGAAAGCTATAACATTAGCCGAATAAAGATGTTCATACGAAAATACAGGTAGATTAGTTATGAAGGGCAGAAGAAAAAAAGGTTAAATATTCTACCTATAAACATCCCATTTTCCAGTTTGGAGTTTCTCGGGAAGGACTACACTGTATATTTCCTCTGCTCAATGTTAAACAACGTAGTTAAGTCATCTCATGTTAGAAACAATATGAAACAGGAAGCTAAAGGGGTCCCATGGCAAGGCAGAAGGACAAACCAAATAAATGAAAAAAAAAAAATGCCCAGCGAATCATCAACACGCAAGACTATACATACGAATACAAAAATATTAGAGAGTAAGAAAAAACAATCTCTACCATGAAAAAATTCACCAGCCGTAGGATTCGCATCAATTTGTAACAAAACATCTCAACACTGGCGATCAGATGGCCTTGAATCAATCGCAATCGTCTCTGGGCCCTCGATTCCATTTCTGGGATTAGTTTTTCCACTTGAAAATAAAGAAGTTCCAACCTTTGGTATGAAAGCAATACTGGTAGATGAAACACAGCTGATCAGACTTTATTCAGAAGCTCGTCAAGTATATTCGTAATTGGTTCACCCCAGAATGATCATTAATTTATCCGAATGCAATATTTATCAGATTATTTGGGCACGCTCTTCAAAGGTGGGATTTT